>VMBQ01007233.1:0-30792 GCA_007657795.1 Dreissena rostriformis | reverse complement strand
TATGTAACTGCACGTGCTTAGCTCCGCCTTTCGAATCTTTTACAGGGAACAAAGGGTGGAGTTTAACAGTTAATTGAACACGTGTTTTACGAAAGTTGAGTCCTGAATGGCCGTAATTACTGGGTCTAAGCTTTGACACGACAAATAAATCTATCTCGGATTTTCCGACAAAGGCCGATTTCCCAACTTTCTGTACAGTTACTAATAATGGCGTCCGCGTGTTTACGAAATTCGAAACACATTCATCTTAAATAATGGTGTCTTGTTGGATTATTACTGGATTTTATTTTTTATTTTATTTTTTTGGCATGCCCAGTAGCACACTGATACCGCGGTGTTGCGCGGCGGTCCCTGATAAGAACGGAAATTGTCTGCATTTACCGACTAGGCTAAAGTAATACACGCCGCGGGTATTAGCGAACTCGGCGGAACGCTGAGCGTTTTGGCGAGTTCACCTCGCTTTCCACCTCCGCAGAAGCACTCGCTAGCAGAAAAAAACCCGCGGAGGGAGCGCGTTTTTTTGGGGGAAACGCATGGACTGTACTGTAGTTTTTATTCCTAATTCTTGTGCGCCCGCGTACCCATATACGGAAAACGGATGGGGACAAATCTTTTTTTTTTGCGCCAATGACGCAAGGGCGCATCCACGGCAGAACACTGCATATGTTCAGGGGGATATCCCTGTACCGATTGGATGTCAAATCAAGGCATACTCTCCGAATAGATAGGAAAACAGGCTACTGACTACTGACTACTAGGTGTAAAGGTGGAATGATTGATCGTTTTAGGTGTCCTGCTTTTTGGTCAAATTTCCCCACAATTTTTTATGGAATGTCCCGATTTGGACCTGAACAATTCTGGCATGTATATCTTCTAATATATTAAACTTAGGTTAAGCAAAAAAATTATGTGTTTACAAAGGTCTTGCATACATAACATTTGATCAAATACATTTAAAGATGCATAATACCTTTATAACATATACATACATGTGTTTGCCTTTAATATCATACATTTCATTTCATTTCCATAAGTTATCATACAAATAAATCAAGTTCATCAAAGAAAATACAATTCTCTTTAACCTTACAATTAAGACTGCAAGGCATGTACTTCAACTTTACATTCGAAAAGATTAAAATCACACCTTTCCTTTTTTCACCTAT
This sequence comes from Dreissena rostriformis, assembly GCA_007657795.1. NCBI lineage: Eukaryota > Metazoa > Mollusca > Bivalvia > Myida > Dreissenidae > Dreissena > Dreissena rostriformis. The sequence goes on along the minus strand of VMBQ01007233.1, from coordinate 29,626 downwards.
AAGGGAATGGTTGCGTCCAAAGGGGAAAAAAGCGGGGTTTTTTTGGAAAAAGGGAAAATTAAAATTTCACACTTTAATATGTTATATTTATTATATGAATGCGCATGTATGTATGCAGGGGTTTTCCTGCTATTTGTAAAAAGGCCGTAAAACGGACCCGATCCCAAAGCAAACGGACCCGATCCCAAACCGAAACTTTAAGATTAATTCCCAATTAAAAAAAAACAATAATATAAATTTCTGGAGCATATTTTTTTTTTTAATTGGGGAAAAAAATATATATACTTTTTCTTGTCTTGAATGGGGCCGAATTTCGGCCCCAAATTCGGCCCCAAAACTGCCGTAATAAAAAAATTCTGCATACATCCGCTCTTCATACAAAAAGATTTAATTCAATCAACCACACTATATTAGCTGGTTTTCTAATTTCTTTGATGACGAAAATCTAAATCAGCTTATACCACCACATTGCTTTATATTTCCTCCTGGACCAGAACTCAACATCTGCTTCAGTCAATGCCAGAGGAAATGAACATGATTACTACTTTTCCTTCTCTTAATACCAACCTAAACTCATATTGTCACCTTCTCGAAAACTTATTTAATCAATCTCATCTTTCTGGAACGGTTTTCTCTATCTAATTATTTCAAATTCTAATATTTATTGGCCTGTTCAGAGATCTGTCCCTCCTCATGGATGTCACAGAAACTTTTGTTTCTTTGGATTGTTCACAATGTTTGACAGACATAATCAGTCATAACTAACTTTGGAAGTTAACCTACTGGCACTTTTACTGAGAAATTTTGGACAATCCTAGGATTTAATCAGTGTTTATTATAAACTTATGTCAACAGTAAAGCCCTGATCACTTTATCACGATTTTGGCAATGATCATCCACGATTTACAAAATCATGGTGAAGCATAAACACAAAAAGGCTGCGCTCTGAGAAAAGGGGGTTTGATGCATGTGCGTTGAGTGTAGTCTGCACAGGCTAATCAGGGTCGACACTTTCCGCCTAAACTGGATTTTTGCTAAGAACTGAAGAGACTTTCTTTAAATAAAAGTGGAAAGTGTCGTCCATGATTAGCCTGTACAGACTGCACGGGGATGACACTTTAAGCACATGCATTAAACCCTGTTTTCACACAGTGTGACTCAAATCTATCACATACCTGTCAAGTCTCACAGTTTTTGGCATGCAATGACAGTCTCACGCTGACTTAGTAAATTCTCACGCATTTCTTCAAAAACAAAAAAAAATGAAAAAAGTAATGTTTGGATTTCATAAAATGTCGTATAATTACTACCGAGACGGGCGGGCTGTTTTAGTGGTTTCTAACCTATCACATGTACCCGAAACTACGTCACCGGTGTCAATGTAAACAAAAAATTATCGGCTGCAAAATGTCAGCAAGTGTCTCACCGGCGAAGATTTATGTTTCATTTACAATGACAAGTTCTGTCTTTCTTCATTATATTTTTCACTGAAATAATTTTTAAAATGGTAATTTTTCAAGCAAAAAAGGGCTAATTTCAGAAAAAAATAGTCTTAATTTTGCTCAGAAAATAGCCCCAAAACGCACCACAGACGATCTAGGATCCAAACCATTTCCGCGGGGGCATGCCCTAGATCTGGTCTCACTCTCAACCACTTAAGACCCTTGACAGGTTTGCTATCATCTATGTGTTTCTTGAAGAATCTTAAGTAATTAAGATCGGCCATGAAGTCAAAGTTTTGAACTTTGTTAAAACGTGCAAAGCTTATTAAAGCGTGGACATGATTTTTCAAAAACATACGAAAACCCTACATGCGATGCCATCATATCTAAATCTGGCATCGTAAAGTAATTTGTGGTCGTGACAGTTTAATCATAATAAATCCTGTCTCATCTTATGAATATATATGACATAGGCAGAGCTCTGAATAGCGTGCATAAAGGTGTTAATATGCATTTAATATATATATATTTTTTTAATTATTAATAAATGTGTAACTAATAATAGAACAATAGTTACTGTTTTCATTCAATAACCACCTAGCTTGGAATTGCATTGGGCCAGTCAGATCGAGGTCAAGGTCACTGTTACATAAAATAGAAAAACTGCTAAAAAATTAGAGTTTGAATGGAGGTATTGCACTGACATTTTAGAGGTAGGTAGCTTACTTGCAGACTTAATTTGAGATTTTAGCTATTATTTTAATTAAATCATATGAATATATTAAATGCTGAAGACTTTGTTTCATGTCAATGATATGCTTCTTGTGGTCTCCATTATTTTCTGTGCCAACTTTGCTTCATTAAATGAATACACTTGGAGACTTTTCGTACACAACACGCACTTGGACACTTTTCTCACGAAACAGTTTTCAAACTGGAATATCTCAATTATTAGTAAAGATTTTAATTTAAAATTGGACATGTCATCATTTGACTAAATTCTGTGCAAACTCACGATAAAATCATTCATCCGTGACGATTGGACGCTTTAGCACGTGGTGGCTCTCTTTTTGGTATGATATTTTTGCAGCAACTGTCATGACTTCACATGTGTCTGACCATGACAAAATGTGCACTATTGCCCAACAATGTTAGTGCTACAACTATGCAGAATTAAAATTGTGACATCCATCAGGGATCATATTTTTAAGTAAAGTCAATCCGTCCTGAGGTCCGCCGTTTAGACATCTGTTTTTATGCTAAAGAGTATCCCAAAATGGTGAATATCCGAAACTTGTCAAAAATCCTTAAGTTCATTATTTGAGTTTGTTTATTATGTTTTTCATACTACACAAGAATAAAAAGATAATCAATACAACGCTATAAAGGACTGCATATTTACTTGTTATGCTACATGTGTTATGTATGCTGTTTTATATTTAAACATTACATCCGAAAATAGATCAATGTACCACTTGAAAAAGATTGCTTCAATGGTTAAATAGAAAATGGTTGTGTGACTTTGAATGAAGCATTGATTTATCAGCAATTTAATCATCCATCCTTACCCACCTTAACAGGAAAAATCATCTCAACAGGAAAACCATTGTATTCTTTTTATTTCCAGTGCAATGGTGAAACAAACATGGTTCCGATAATGTAACCAGAAATAATTTACTATATTGAATGTGAACTAGAATATTTTGTTTATTGTACATGTGTATAATATTCTGCTCAATCTTGTGACATCAATTTGTCTGATATTACTGTTCATGTTCATGTACTCCAAAATTAATGACCATGCAAGCAATACGTCAAATGCAGTAAGCTTCAACAGCTCATGAATGAAATAGCAACTAAACAGTGCTAATTTTATTATTTCCATGGCAACACAATCTACTAAAGTACTTTACAGCGATACCTTTGTAATCTTTGTTATTTGCTGTTAGAACAATACTTTGTTATGATCAGTAAATATAGACATGTGTACAGTCCACAATTTCAAATAAAGTAAATCACTGAAAATCATAATAAGTATACATGTATTAGCTTGGTAATTTTAAATAGTAAACTTCTTAATTTTCTTTATCATAATAACTTTTAAATATGGGTGCATTTATTGATTACCTCTCTTGTTGTGTTTTTACAATTGTATTATGAGTATACAATGCTATGAATATGCCCATCAACTCAATTTACACAAAAATGTTTCTTACTAATGATTCAGTGTTCTATTTGTCACATTTGAGGCCAAAATTCAGCCCATTCCAATCTGAAAAAGAATATATATTCCCAAATGACTGCCCGAAATTCCAAATTGAAGTTTTCCAAAAAATATATAATTAATTAAGTAAAAAAATATTTTGTTTAAAAATCCACAATTAGGTTATCTCCCTTATATCCAGCTCTACGAGTTAAACCTGAGCAAATATAATGTCAAAACACCTAATTTCTCAAAAACCATAATTCTAAATATTGAAGTATTTGCCAGCAAAAATCACACAACTTATGTTCCCAGTTATAGTCAAAACATCATGTTTTTCGGAATCAGAAGGGCCTCGGCTCCATTCCCAAAATCGTGAAAAAAAACTTAAATTATTTTTAAAAATAGCCCTTATAATGTCCTGTTGTTTTTTATTGTGAAAATCAGAATAATGTGACAATAAAAATAACTATCAGTTCAACGGCTTAATGATGTATGACAAACACAAAATAATTTGAAAATTAATACAAATATAATTATGTATATTATTGTAACCACACATAATTATGTTGGATTACATTTTCCATCTTGTTCGTTTTTACAAAATACAAGATTTTTACTCTTTTTAAAAGTTTCATTCTGAAGCAGCAGATATGCGGACATAGGGTAGATTGTTATTTTAACTGCATCATCCCATGCAATAGTTGCAATAATTCAACTCTCGGCTTTATAACAGGGCATTTAAAAAAAAGGCGTCTAAAATGCTAAGGTACCCGCCATTATTTGCGAGTTGGGGAAAAAACAAACAAATGTGCAGATTTACTAAAAATAATCGTCTGAAGATCAGGAGGATACAGTGGTCCATCTATGGTCTTGGCTGTCGATCATAATCTTCTAAGTTAATACTGTGACAGTCCCAAATCTGTCAACAACATTGTTTGCAAGTGATGTTAATCTGGCCGGTTTGTCTGCGAGGGTTTATTTCTCGGTCGATGCCCGTTTCTCGGTACGTCTCTGGGGCATAGTTCTTTCTGGATATGTACATATCTGCCTTTATCATACTCGATATGTTTTGGAGAAAAACATAAACCCAAAGAAATTAACGACTGGCTCAGTTAGAATTAAAATTTCAGAAGCGCAATAGCTAACATGAAATAGAAAAATATTCACGAGTAAACTTTAAACACGGGACGTGACCGGAGTTCATAACGCTGCCGACTATTTGACTAACACTAGTCATGTGACGTTTACTGGTAAAATGTTGTCTACTAAAATAATATCGAGCTTTTTTGTGGCGAAATCCTCTGTCTCCTCTGTGGAAGACAGACAATCAGGTTCCGAGTTTGAACCTGATAAAAAGAAATTCATAAGAAGCAATCATAGCATAAAAACAGTAAAGAAATGGGAAGATGAACTAAAAATAACCTTACATACAGAGAGAGCCTGTATTGCGAGTTTGAAAGAAAAAATGCGAGTTAAAATTTTAACAACTCGCAATTTTNGCACCCATGTTAATGAAGAGGTGCATATGGACTCCCAGAGCCGCCATAGCAAAAATTATCAAAGGCTCTGGGAGTCCGTTTATATGGACTACCCATGCAAGAGACCAATAATGTCACTGAACACTTTGGTCTGCAAGCAGGATCCATGTACATGTATATAAAATGTCTTATGATATTCTTAAGATAAAAGGAAAATAGGTCAAAATAAAGTTTGCTTTAAACACAAGTTTAAGTTCTTGGGAATATTCACTCGCACATATTACATTCAAACAGTTTAAATAATACTAAACTATAGTAAAATCTTCAAACAATGCATACAATCTTATTAATAAATTGGTGATGATAACTTCCAAATCATCGTGATTTTCGACTAAGATTCTTTCTAAATTCTAAACATTTGCCCATGATTTGTAGTTAAACTAGAAACGAAAGATTACCTTTCGGTTAAAATTTCCGTTGTTGAGAATTCACTGAAGAAACTTAATCCGGTGTCTTGTGTAATCCGCGTTTCCAAACTCTAAATGTTATTCCCAGAACATTCACCACACATAATTTGCTGCCAATTTGTAAATTAGTGGCACCAGCAACGGCTCAGATACACATATGAACACTCGAGCGCCGGTTTAATTTGACACGTTATATAACAGTAAGCACCGATTTAACACGCCGATTTCTACCATTTAAACAAGTGTTAATTGAATTCGAGGGATAAATCGACAGCGCTTGTTCACCTTGTTTCTCCACCATCTTGAATTGATTTTCCCGATCAATATTCCGCTCGTATTGGCTGCTGCTTCTGATGCGAACTTTGACCCAGGCTCGTGTAAACAAACTGGCACTGCACATCGAGCGTCGCGTGCTGGGAAGTAATTTTGGCGCAAATTGATTTCGGGAAAAAATGTGCACAATTCAGATTCCGAAAAAAATCAACGTGCGAAGTCAACTCTTGCGTTCTAGCAGAGCATTTTTGTATGGGTGTGTGCGCATTACAAATGACAAAACACTTATAGACGATTTAGCCATGCAGTTTTTGAAAACGGAACCCTCTTATATGTGTATTTATATCTATTTTTCGGCGTTTGTACACCAAACAGGGTCAATATTTTTTTTTAATTTAGATGGCTAGCGTTTTATCGAAACGAGTATAGTTTCAAACAGACACTAAGTCTATTTCGACACATCTATAACTTTCAATATGGAGACATAATTGTATTCATCTTCTATGGAACCAAGGGCGACTATCGATTCGGAAGTTGGCATAATGATGTCTGTAAGTTATGGTTTTCGTTGAATACCGAGAAAAGTAGACGGCTATCGACATGTCTGATATTTCATTCGTTTTACGATCGTTATACAATTGTCATTACTGTATAATATAAATTGACATGAAGTTATTGAGCTATGTATACTATGAATGTATAGTAAGTAAATACCAGTTAGCTGGATTGTGTATTTTAATTGACATCTATAGACGTTTTACTAATTTTTTTTATGAATGAACATGAAGTAATTCAGCTGGATTATGTAAATGAACGTACATGATATCATACAGCTGGATTATGTATATTAATGGACATGAAGTCATTAAGCTGGATTATGTATATTAATGGACATGAAGTCATTAAGCTGGATTATATACATGAATGGACATGATATCATTAAGCTGGATTGTGTACATGAATGGACATGAAGTCATTTAGCTGGATTATGAACATGAATGGACATGAAGTCATTGAGCTGGATTATGTATATGAATGGACATGAAGTCATTAAGATGGATTATGTATATGAATCAACATGAAGTCATTAAGCTGGATTATGTACATGAATGGACATGCAAGTCATTAAGATGGATTATGTACATGAATGGACATGAAGTAATTGAGCTGGACTATGTATTTGAATGGACATGAAGTCATTTAGATGGATTATGAATGTACATGAAGTCATTGAGCTGGATTATTAACATGAATGGACTTGAAGTCGTTGAGCTGGACTATGTATTTGAATGGACATGAAGTCATTTAGCTGGATTATGAATGTACATGAAGTCATTGAGTTGGATTATTAACATGAATTGACATGAAGACATTAAGCTGGATTATAAACATGAATGGACATGGAGTCATTAAGCCAGACTATGTATTTGAATGGACATGAAGTCATTTAGCTGGATTTTTAACATGAATGAACATGAAGTCATTGAGCTGGACTATGTATTTGAATGGATATCAAGTCATTTAGCTGTATTATTAACATGAATGGACATGAAGTCATTGAGCTGGACTATGTATTTGAATGGACATCAAGTCATTTAGCTGTATTATTAACATGAATGGACATGAAGTCATTGAGCCGGACTATGTATTTTAATGGACATGAAGTCATTTAGCTGATTATTAACATGAATGGACATGAAGTCATTAAGCTGTATTATTAACATGAATGGACATGAAGTCATAAAGCTGGACCATGTACATGAAAGGACATGAAGTCATTGAGCTGGACTATGTATTTGAATGGACAACAAGTCTTTTAGCTGTATTATTAACATGAATGGACATGAAGTCATTTAGCTGTCTTATTAACATGAAAGGACATGAAGTCATTTAGCTGGATTATGTACATGAATGGACATGCAGTCATTAAGCTGGACTATTGACATGAATTCATTAATCTGGACTATGGACATGAAGTCATTAAGCTGGACTATGGACATGAAGTCATTAAGCTGGACTATGGACATAAAGTAATTAAGCTGGACTATAGACATGAAGTCATTAAGCTGGATTATGGACATGAAGTCATTAATATGGATTATGCACATGAATGGACATGAAGTCATTAAGCTGGACTATTGACATGAAGTCATTAAGCTGGACTATGGACATGAAGTCATTAAGCTGGACTATGGACATGAAGTCATTAAGCTGAACTATGGACATGAAGTCATTAATATGGATTATGTACATGAATGAACAAGAAGTCATTAAGCTGGGCTATGTATTTGAATGGACATGAAGTCATTTAGCTGGATTATGTATATGAATGGACATACAAGTCATTATGCTGGATTATGTACATGAATGGACATGGAATCATTGAGCTGGACTATGTATTTGATTTGACATGAAGTCATTTAGCTGGATTATGAATGGGCATGAAGTCATTTAAGCTGGATTATTAACATAAATGGACATGAAGTCATTGAGCTGGACTATGTATTGGAATGGACATGAAGTCATTGAGCTGGATTATTAACATGAATGGACATGAAGTCATTTAGCTGTATTATTAACATGAATGGACATGAAGTCATTGAGCTGGAATATGAACATGAATGGACATGAAGTCATTTAGCTGGATTATGTATTTGAATGGACATGAAGTCATTTAGCTTTTTTATTAACATGAATGGACGTGACGTGATTGAGCTGGATTATGAATATGAATAGACATGAAGTCATTAAGCTGGATTATGTATTTGAATGGAAATGAAGTCATTTAGCTGGACTATGTATTTGAATGGACATGAAGTCATTTAGCTGGATTATTTATTTGAATGGACATAGTAATTTAGCTGGATTATGTACAAGAATGGATATGAAGTCATTTAGCTGGATTATGTATATGAATGGACATGAAGTCATTTAGCTGGATTATTTATATGAATGGACAGGAAGTCATTTAGCTGGATTATGTACATGCATGGATATGAAGTCATTTAGCTGAATTATGTACATGAATGGATATGAATTTATTTAGCTGGATTATGTATATGAATGGACATGAAGTCATTTAGCTGGATTATGTTTATGAATGGAAATGAAGTAATTTAGCTGGATTATGTACATGAATGGACATGAAGTCATTAAGCTGGATTATATATATGAATGGACACGAAGTAATAAGGCTGGATTATGTATATTAATGGAGATGGAAGTCATTAGGCTGGACTATGTTCATGTATATGAATGGGCATGAAGTAATTTAGCTATATTACATAAATGAATAGACATTACGTTGTGAAGCTGAATTATGTTTATAAACTAACATAATGTCATTAAGCTGCATTTTGTAAATGAATGGACATGATATCATATAGAAATGGATTGTTGAAATGTATGGTCATAACAGTTATAAGTAACTTCATTTGGAAAATGCATTGTGTTGGTTAATGCAAACAATACCAACTCAAATTAATTCAGTGAAAGGAAAATGCATAATTAGTCATTTTTAAAGAAATACTAGTATACGAACACGAGGTTTTCATGTACACACTGATCTAGATTTCTAAGTGTATTTCATCTTCCAAACATAACACCAACCAAACTCTATTTGCAAATATTTTGCCTTTTTTGTAGAATTGCACCAAAAGGAAGATAGAGACAATGATTTATGCTATAACTCTCTCATATAACAAGATAAATTAAAAAATAAACAACAGAAAAATGTTTAAAATTTTAATAGGTCCACAGATGTTAATAAATACAATTTAAATAGAGACAATATCAAACAATGCCCTATTGAGCCTACGATAAAAGTCACATATGATTGTCCAAATTAAAAAAAAAGACACAAATTATCACAACACATGTTTATATCACAGATAAGCAAAAACTTGTTAAAAGTAAGGAAATAATGTTGTGTTAAAAAAAAACACTATAACATTCATACTAGTACACAGTGTAAAGAATATGGATACTGTATTTATTTATAATTTATAATCATACAGTACGAAATAAGACAGTCATAGGGATTAAAAAGCTTACAAATACATTCATTCATCCCGTTTGTCAAATAATATAGTCATTGGTAAGTTTAGTTGAGTCAAGTTACAGAGTTTCTTTTTTTGTTATTCATCTCAAAAGAGTCAATATAATACTCTAAAACAATAAAATCATACATTAAAGTTTTAAAATTCATTTAATACACAGTTGTCAATAAAATCATGTATTAAAGTTTTAACATGCATTTGATATACAGTTAACAATATATTCAATGTGTCATATATTTTTATAAATAAATAAAAAACAAATTTTTACACCTAAAAAATATGTAATTAAAGAAATGTTCACACCAGACTGTCACGACATGAGATCATTCTAAGTTTAATATTAATAGAAACACAGAATGCCTGTTATACGATGCACAAGATCCCAAGGGCAGTGGTATCAGGGTAGTGCTAGATACGAATCTGATACTGAGACAGATCTGTGCTCTCCTTTTTGGAAGTGTCTGAACCCTTCGCAGAGCCACTCCTGCAATAAACAGCAACAACTTACAATCATAGGCATAAAAACATACAATTTGGTTTCATGATTAATATTTTAAACACAATCTATGGTGTAATGGACTATTCAATAGCTTTAAGCTATGAAAAATTGACTTCTGTTATTTAATTTATTTGTGTTCATATTTCAATTGATTAATTTTACAAAAAGGTTTGATCTCATATCAAAACTTCAAACATTGACCAATGTGTATGTTCTAAACGTAGGTTTACTTTTCATTGGTTATTAAATTGTTATGCTTTAAGATTTACATAATAGGTCATTACTATTTTATAAACTTATTAAGTGCTCTTACAGTTTTGGGAAGACCCCACAACTATGAAAGTTATCTGTCACAAAAATATATCAACTTTAAAGATTGGACAATTATAATGTTTCTGAAACTTTAATTTCCAATAACACAAAATGCGGCTTAGTAAGTAATGTAGAGTATCTGAAGTCATCAAACAAGGTTCCCAACTTCATACCCATTGTATAGTCTGACAGCTTGGTTGAAGCTGGAGTGGTTCGAGGCCATGTCTGCGTACGACAGAGACTTGCGTGGAGAACTCTGGGGTACCGACCAGGAACGAGACTGAAATGGCACAACAAATTGGTGTTTTATAAAGTTGTTACTGTGCATCCAGTCTGGAACTCAAACCCAGGAACTCTCTTATACAGAGTCAGTGCCCTACCAAATGCAATAACCGGTCTGTCACATGATTTCTGCACTTTTGTTATTAAGCTGATGACGTGACAAGGTCGCTACAGTGTGGGTAATGAATCTGGTGTGGAGAAGTGTTTTCAAGATCTTTTCTAGAACTGATTCTTCCAAGGAAATAGACTTGAGTGTCTCTATAAGTCAGAGGCTATCGAAGCAATACAAAGACACCTAGTATTGATTGTTCAAAGGCAATAAACTTGAGGGTGTCTCTATAAGTCAAAGGCTATAGATGCAATCCAAAGACACCTAGTATTGATTGTTCAAAGGAAATAGACTTGAGGGTGTCTCTATAAGTCAGAGGCTAAAGATGCAATCCAAAGACACCTAGTATTGATTGTTCTAAGGAAACAGACTTGATGGTGTCTCTATAAGTCAGAGGCTTTTCATGCAATCCAAAGACACCTAGTATTGATTGTTCTAAGGAAATAGACTTGATGGTGTCTCTATTAGTCAGAGGCTAAAGATGCAATCCAAAGACACCTGGTATTGATTGTTCTAAGGAAATAGACTTGAGGGTGTCTCTATAAGTCAGAGGCTATAGATGCAATCCAAAGACACCTAGTAATTATTGTTCTAAGGAAATAGACGTGAGGGTGTCTCTATAAGTCAAAGGCTATAGATGCAATCCAAAGACACCTAGTATTGATTGTTCTAAGGAAATAGACTTGAGAGTGTCTCTATAAGTCAGAGGCTATCAAATAACTAAATTTAAATTTTATTCTACCCTTCCCTACGATGGTATACATACTGATAAAGTAAACATGAGACAGACCTAGATGTATTTCTTTAAAAAAAATATTTTTTGACAAATGAATATAAAAAAACCAACAAAGTAGAAATTTGTGAGTCAGATGTGTACCGTGACAGTGCATAACTCATTTACAAACAGGACAATAATGCCAAAAAAAAATGAACCAATTTTTTTAAGTTTGATTATTACTCTACAAAACTTCTTAAGTCCCAACCGCTGACAACAACTAAAATATATTTCATCCATAAAATTCTCAGTCATATATCTTTGTATTTGAATATATTCTTTGGATATTTACAAGAAAAAGCTAATCAAAAGTTTATTGACGTTTAAGATCTCTACAACAGAATTTACAAACCTTTATATCCATTTACACATCATATCTACTTGTGATGTAATATAATCTTGCTATTTTTAAACTTGCCTATAGATGAATTATTTTTTATGATTCCAATGACTTTAAAATAGTTGTGATAAACTGTTAAGTATTTTTTAAATATGAAGAAGCATTTACCAGTTTTAATAATAGTAGAATAGTTATTATAAACTTGCTTTTCTTAAACAGTCACAATAAACATGCACATACACATGATCAGCATAATGAGATGAATGTTAAAAAAATGTTAATTTAAAATTTGACAACTGTAAGCATTATGAGTTTTTTTTCAAAGGATTTATGTTTTTACCACCGTTTTGGAAACAAGGTTGTTTACCTCTTAATTGGAAAAAAAATCACACTGTTTTGACTAAAATTGGGTAATTTTTATTTTGCACACAAATACAATAACCTTGTTAATACTTTATTTACATTATATTTGCTGAGGTTTAAATCATAGAGCTGGATACAGTGGGGACATGAACTGACATTTTGAATTACTGACATTACATCATTTTTTATTGGGAATTTTAGGAAGATATTTTGGAAAAATATATACTTTTTGAGACTGGAGAGATTCTGGTCCAATATCTAACCAAAACAAGTGGGCCTTAAGTCCCTATAGGTCACTAACCTGAGACATCAAGAAACTAACCTGTTATATGTAGATTTTAAGATGGTTGTGTAATAACTGTTTTTTATTTAAGTTTTATACTCCGCAAGACACAGACTTAATTTTCTCAAAAAAAAAACGGTAACCCCTAGAGTGGGGCCAATTTTGAGCCCAAGGGCATGATGTGAAGAAACTTAGTGCAGGACCACCATACAATGTCGTACATCAAATATGAAAACCCCTCACCCTTGTGGTTAAAGAATAAGATTTTTAAAGTTATCAAGTTTATTGGTATATATAAATCATGAGATCCCTGGGGCTTGGTTAGTTTTGATCAGAAGGGCATGTTTTTAACAAACGGAGAAGAGGAAAAATATACGATGGTAAACACCAAATATCAAACCCCTGAGCTAAGTGGTTTCACAGAAGATTTTTTAAACTAATTTGCGATATTAGTCTATATAAATCTTGTGACCCTTAGGAACTGCCAATTTTGACCCCATGGGCAAACTTGGTGGATGACCACCATACAATAATACATGCAAAATACCAATCCTGGGGCTCTCAGCGTTACAGTTTCAGATAAGATTTAACTAAATACATATAAGGAAAATAAATAAACCCCAGGGCCAGGCCAATTTTTACCCTGTGGGCATTTTTTGAACAAACATTGTAGAGGACCACCATACAGTGTTTCACACCAAATATCTTATCCCGAATCTTGCAGTTTTATAAAAGTTATTTACTAAATAAGTCTATATAAATCATGTCATCCTTGGGGTGTGGCCAGATTTGACCCCAGGGGCATGATTTGAACTAACTTAGTTTAGGACCACTAAAATGATGTTACACATAAAATATTAAATCCCTGACCCTTGTGGTTTAACAAAAGATTTTTGAAGTTTTCATTTTAAAATCTATTTTCAGCTCTGTTGACCTACAAATGTAATAATCTGAAAGATTTGAACAGCTTTGAAAGTGTGTCACCCAAGGATTATTTCTGGGAAGTTTGTTAAAATCTGTCAAGAGGTTAAGGAGGAAAAGTCATTAGAAAGAAAAGTTTACTGCGTGCTTAAGTGAGTAAAAAACCACTGAGCAATCAGATGCTATGAAGTAAATCTAAGTGAAATTTAACAAAAGTAAAACGAAAAATAAATAAATTAGAGTTTCAATGTACAAAACACATGTTAACTTTTGCTGAAGGGCCCATCTTAACATGTTATAACATAAACAGATCTGCAATGTGTTGCACTTGCATTTACAAATGCAAATTTATTGGGGCATTTGCACCTCAACAGAACACTCCCTCTTGCTTGCTAACTTTTTACGACCTGCGGATACATGTGACATCATAAACAGTTAACATGACATGGTATATTGCTCGGCTAAATTGACATGTTCGTATTCCTCTCACAATGACCGATGTAATGTCACATGTTCTAGCCAAAGTCTAAGTCTTAAATGTTAAGATGTGCAAACACTAAAAATATTCAAAAGACTCAAGTTCTGGCTTTTTTAACTCAATAAGAGCTGTGTTTGTCAGAAACACAATGCCCCCTACTGCGCTTTGAAGTCATATATTTGACCTTGAATGATGACCTTGACCTTTCACCACTCAAAATGTGCAGCGCCATGAGATACGCATGCATGCCAAATATCAAGTTTCTATCTTCAATATTGCAAAAGTTATGACCAAGGTTAAAGTTTTAGGACAGAATGACAGACAGACAGGCCAAAAACAATATACCCCCCCCCTTTTTTTAAAGGGGGCATAAAAAGTCATCTTCACCGTGTTGTTTGAGTTTGCATGACACACATAGGTCTAGCTAGTTCAATAAAAAATATGTCATGATTTTTTTAAAGCTATAATCACATAATGCTTTTTTTTCGTTACTTTGGTATATTTTTAAGAATTATGTCACCTAGCTTCAAATCCGCAATATGACAGTGACTGCAAATAAAAAAAACTCTGCGTTTTAAAAGCATTTACAGTGCTTCTACAAAACCATATATAACAAGGTGATGGAATATATGCAAATAGAAATAAATGGACCCCATATCCGAAAGGATGGTGAAGATGCGGTGAACAGCGAATGAGTTAAGAGAGTTGAAATGGCAAATATAACATTTTTATAATAAACAAAGGCTTTCATTTCATTTCAACAAAACATTTCCAGAAAGATTAATGAAGATATGATGAAACTGTTAATCTTAGAGAGTGGAAAGCTGTTTGCACATTGCCTGCCAAGGGTGTTCCCAAAATACATCAATTCACAAGACGGCCATATATGGTTGTATAAAGACAGCAGTGAGAAGCCAGTGAATTAAAACTGTCAGATGATATTGAGCAAGCAGATACATGCAGCATTAGTATTATACATGCTATAACGCCTGGCATATACCTTACGGCGACATGAGTACATTGTCATGCCCCCTGTTTCCATTTCTCGTAGTAAGCACTGTGCAAAACAAGCATAAACAAATGCATACACGTACAGGATAGTGTTATAGAAGTCACGCAATTAGATATGACCAAAATGTGAACTAAGATAATGTGAAATGAAAGCAGTCATCTGCACAATAAACAATAGGCTTATACTTAACTGATATCACAAACCGTGTTGTCTAAGCATTCACTGCATACAAGTGCACTTATAAATATGGCTTCTGTACTTGCGAACCCAAACATAGCAGGTGTGCACCAAAACGTGTCATTTCATTAACTAAAGGTATTATTAAAAGTCAGGTGCCTGTACACATATGTGCTGTTATTTAAAATCATTGTGTGACCAGATGTCACGTATGCCAGTGAAATTAGGTGTCATGGCGACCAGCTTATCTGAGCACTATAACCCTGATGTCAGCCAAACATGCACAACATCATGAGCATTATCATGCATCTTTGTGGATTTTTAAAACCAGCATTCTGACCAGCACCTGTGCATAGTCTTACCTTACGGAATGCCAAAAATGGCATGTCTACACGCTTAAGTTTTTGTTTCCCCTAAAATGTTTGAAAGATGTACAAATATGCTTGTTTAACAAATTTGTCCAACATATAACAGCTAAATATTGATAGTAGATACCACTAAGCAGTGATTTGTAATTTCATTGGTTAACAATCTAAACAGAGCAAAAAAAGCATATCCAAATATATGTGGAATATTTCACATAGCAAATGTATAGAGCCCTTATGGATATTTCATAAGAAAACATGCTTTTTTTAATTGGGGATATATAATGGAAAAAAAAACATGCATTTGTTGAAATCGAAAATGGAATCCGCAAATGGCACAAATATCGACAGTTACAAAGACTGAGTGAATTTCTATATTGACCGACCTTGATGCGTATGTCCTTGGCATGTTCATTCAAATTTATAGTGGCTATGATAAGAAAAACATGCACTTTTTGGATTTGGAAACAAAATCAAAAATTGACTAAAAAAAAACAATATAAAAGAAAGAACTCTGTTTTGTTGTAACGCACCTTGGTGCGTATATCCTTGGCATGTGCGTCCACCTCCCTGCAGAGTTCTTGATTGGTTAGCTTGCTTCTGGTCAGTGTTAGCGTCTGAAGTGGAGAGCAGAGATAGCATGGCTTCATGGGAGTCAAATTATAAGAATTTTTTAGTGCTTCTATTTATATGCGTCATGTGCCAGGAGTGGNTAGATAGAGAGAATGCCTAAATGGAAGTGTGATAAATGAAATGATAAATTTGAATTTGGTGCACATTTTTTAATGCATCAACAGGGATTTCAATAGATTTTGAAAACATGGAGTCAAATGACCCCATGCTTGAAATGTTCATGGGTTTAAATTTTCATAAGTAAAAATACTGAAGTTGAGAGTAATTATGTTCTGCATATCTGTGAAATAGCCTGCAAATGTTGTTTTGCATAAACTTAAGTGAAATAAAATGCAATACACAAATCTTATGATATAAAATATATTTTGGTCTAAGCTTCTTGGTAACATTTGAGTCAAAATGATGCAAGGCAGATTATTTGCGGGAGACAAAAGTGAGAACATTTCAAAATGTTTGCATCAAAAAGCAGGATTCTGCTTCAATTGAAATCCCTGCATCAAGCATCTGAAGTGCAAAATGTAAAGAGCATGACATGATCAAAGTGAACAAGAGAGCCAAAGGCCCTTGTGCACTCACCTGAGACCCAAAGTAAATGTATTGATCTGGGCCCAGTTGCTCAAAACTTTAACAGCCAGTAAAGGTGACAGCCGTTAATTTTTGGATCAAGTTATTTGTGTGACCTTATTGTTAACCCTTACATATATGTGTTTATAGTAAACACATTTATTTGCTTGTATAATTTGAAAATGTTTGATGACAACATTTCTTTTAAAATAAATTTTATTTGGGTCTGAAATTAACAGACTGTTACCTTAACTGTCCGTTAAAGTTTTGAGCAACCGGGCCCAGATCTGCTTTTGAGATAATTGTGTTATAAATTTGACTGCTGACCAAGCGATGTACTTGTGATCAAGACTTTATGTTTTACTCCAACAACAGTCAGTGATCATTAAAAACTTCAATACATATAGGTAAGGCGATGGATACAAACACTCTACAACAAACCTTCCACTGTATAAACTCGTAGCTATGCGGGTCATGTGAGATGGGAAGCCCAATCTTGATCTTCTTCACGTCATGCCAGTCTGGAACATGTGCACAATAATTGCTTTGAGTTTTTTTCTTGGATGTACAAGTCAGAAACCATTTTATGAAAGTCATTTATTCACTGGGTGACGCAGCGTATGCATGGACAATAGTTAACATTACTTGTGAGCACTTTGAGCATACCTTTATAATTTGTATAAACAGATTATTTTTAGAAAAAAATCAGTGATTTTGATATCACACTTTTTTTCCATACAATCTCCCAACAATAACCACCAACATATCAAAATAAATGAGCCGTGCTCTAGGAAAACCAGACTTTATTCATGTGTGGAAAGTGTCGTCCCAGATTAACCTGTGCAGTCTGCACATGCTAAATTAATCAGGGACAACACTTTCCGCCTTGACTAGATTTTTGTTTATAAGAGACTACCTTTAAACGTAAAATTGTTTAAAAGTGAAAGTATTGTCCCCGATAAGCCTTTGCGGACGCAGAGGCTCATCTGGGATGATACTTTACGCACATGAATAAAGCCGGATTTTTCCCAAATTG
Source organism: Dreissena rostriformis (assembly GCA_007657795.1). Lineage (NCBI taxonomy): Eukaryota > Metazoa > Mollusca > Bivalvia > Myida > Dreissenidae > Dreissena > Dreissena rostriformis. Next base: position 11,553 of record VMBQ01007233.1, on the reverse strand, counting down.
ACGCTGACAAGTACTCACATTTCTGGTATGCTCTCTCATAGTCAATAATTAATTCTGAAAGACTCTGGAAAAAGAAGATTTTATCAATTAGAACACTTTACAGTATCAACTGAATTACCACAGCCATGCAAAAGGTATCCTCTAATAAAACAAAGAGATGTTTGTAAAATGTGTATGCCCCCCTTCCCCCCACCCCAAATTTGCATGACTTTTTTATGAAATCAAACCCCTACCGTAAAAAAATCAGCAAGCAATGAAAATTAATATATGGTTATATACACTGGCTACAACAGGTTTTTTGTAAACACTGTCTAAGAGGATTGAACTTTTATGCGTGAGTGCGTTTTACTGCTGCAAGTACCATAGTCTATCAATTATACATGTATATGGAATTAAGTGTCCTTTGTTCAGATGGTGATTCAAACAAAAAGGGGTGTTAAGGGATGTTTTATGGGTATTCACCGTACTTATGACATTTGTACTTATTTAAAACCCCAATGAAAATAAAAAAAGTCCGTAAAAACGGACCCGATCCCGAAGCAAACGGACCCAATCCGGAACCGATATTGTAAAAAAAAAATCCCAATTTATAAAAAAAAAGTGTCTTATGATTATTATATCTCAATTTTATTTCATATACATATTACAAAGTATATAACTACAATTAATATAATTTTGTTATCATTATTTGAATTATAGGCCTGATGTGTCAGTATTTTGTTCATAAAAAAAACAACTAAATTCGGTCCATTTTGTCGATAAAAATTTCCCAAATTTGCAATTTCATCGATTTAAAAAATCCAAATTTGATCAGACTCCTTTTCCCAAAGTGGCTGGGAAAAGCCATGAAGTTGGTGATCTCAGTTTCAATCATTTTATGCTTATACATGGTGTTCTGTTATAATAGTAAATAAGAACAAGAATTTCTCATCCAGGAAAATTGAAACTGAATCTTTCTTATAAATACCGGTATGATTTAGGTTTACAATGAAAGGGGCCATTATAATGTGTCACTCCTCAGAAAGTCTTTCAAATCATGCCGTTTTCAACAAGCTGATCTTAAACATGATTATTTTTCCCCTGCTACTAAATTGATCCCCAAACTGCACAAAATAATGCTATAACTACTATTAACTAGTAATGGCGTGGCCTCGGCCGACGCGTATCCCCAGGCCGCATGTTGTTAGTAATGTCATTCAGTTAAATTTCAAAGTCATGCATATTTTCAATTCCCCATCAACATTGAATTATGAAGTAAAGTGAAAACAAGGGACAAAATTGTCACAAAACCAGGTTTTCAGTTGAAAAAAGTCCATTTATGGCCATTTTTGACCTNCAATGAATGACATTGTTATGACCCAGACAAGCTCATTTATGGCCATATTTGACTTTTGAACTCCAAGTGTGATCTTGACCTTGGAGAAATCGAGGTTATTATTTCGCGTGACACACCGTCCAATGATTGGGAACAAATGTGCCAAATGATTTTAAAATCCCACAATGAACGACATAGTTATGGCCCGGACAAGATCACTTATGGCCATTTTCGGGTGGGTGTGGTCTATGTGGGCGGGGTGCCCCAGGGTTGGTAATGGGGCCATGCATAGTTGAGATTGACTGTATTGTCATAAGAGATGTTCAGTATCAATTTGAAGTAAATCGGTTTAGAAATGAAGAAGTTAATGTAAAATAACATTAAAAAATGAGTGAAAATCTCTGACCCGGCCCCACCCCAACCCCAATAACTTTTGACCCAGGGGTCAGATCAAGATTCCAAATAGTGCAGGGTCGCACATATGCTTATAGCTACCATGTGCGTAAGTTTCAAGGTTTTAGTGTTTATAGTGTAGGAGGAGATAGTGGCCAGGACTGAGGGACGGCGGAGATAACCACAATATCCCCACGCTTTTCAAAAAGCGTGGGGATAATTAGGGCAATGGGCTGCATCACATAAAGGTTAATAAAGCAAAAGACCAGCAGTGTTCACCTTGTACACGAGAGGTTTATACATGAGGTCTTCCCGCCGGCTCATCCCCAGGGCCCCGTATCGCCCACCGTGGTAGATCCCCAATACGACATGGCGGTGGTAGTTGTCATTGAACTTGGTCTTAAAACTGATAGGGAACCTCTCCATCCCCAGCATGCCGTTGGTCAGAAAGCTGTGAGCTGTTAAGAACCTCTGTTATTATTAGGATATTTTGTGAGAAAATAGTTTATCCCACTTGCAAGGAAAAAAAATAAGCATATGATTTGACCTGTTGCAAAAACATTTCCTACATGCCGAAAATTGTGTCTTATGATTTTATGCAAATAAGTTTGATTAAATAATTTGCATTTATGTCAGTTTGTTTTATTATGCAACCATTTGATATTATTCACCACGCAGGGCCGTCTCTGTCCATCAGGGGAAGGGGCCAGGGGCCCTCATCATGGGCTCATGAGGGGGAATTTTCGCGGTGTTTCCCTTTAATGGGGATTTTTTTTACTTACTCTCTTTTTACTACATTTGTACTGATTGAACTATATTCATCGCTTTTTTTCATAATTAAGTATATGATGAATAGATGACGGCCCTGCCACGATGATTCGGAAGTATAGGACAGGCATTGAAATTCCCTGATTATCAAAAACAAATACTATTTTATTTAAATCCCATAATAATCAGGTTAACATATGAAACCAAGGCTGAATTGAAAATACTTTCAGAAAGGATACACTCCCAGAATGATAGCTTCTAGACACTTGATTGGCAATGATTCTCTGATCATGTCCTTCGCAACTTCCATAAGCCTGAAATAAAGCATGATCATTTTATTCAGCAGAATATATATATATCCTTGGAAATGTTGGATTAAGCTTTATTTGCAAAAGAAATATACATAAAAATACATAAACATTGACATAAAAGTTCAGAATGACCATTGATTTTAAATTGAAAATCTAAGCACCTGCAAAAAAGAAAAACATATATTAAACTAAATAATTCTGCAAGATGCTCATTACATTGTATTGCTAGATATTGTACATTTTGATGTGCATGAAAAAAAACTAAATAGTGTGTGGAACCATAATACTATGCATTTTTTATTTAAAACTGTATTACTAATAAACAATTCTTCTTCTTAAAAAACACAAGGATGACATGTGAAAAGAAGCAGAAATCTTAACATGAACTGATCTCACATATTCATGACATATTTAGTTATTATTTACATGCTAAAAGACAATCAAATAAATGGATCTTACCCTGATATTGGCCTTGCCTTTTTTATTTCAAAGAACTGCGTACCAGTGTGATTGTATCTGAGAGGAGTTAGCGAAAACAAAACATATAGTGTCATATGGTATCAATAACTATAAGAACTGTTATGAATAAATAGAGACATATGTATTACATTTAGTCTAACATATTCCAAGTTATTGATCATTCATGGTCTACCAGTAATTGTATTCAGCATGATGGTCTACTTAATGCTGGAAAATACTGAGTACAGAAAATAGAACTGATCAAATAGAACAAATTTGATCAAAACCAAAATCAAGTTTTCTAAATGAAATATCAAAGTAGATTATTGAAATGGTACAAAGTTTGAAAACTAGAATTTGTTCTAACAGAAAAGATAACTCCCCAACAACGAACATTGAAACATGTCACAAGATGTTATAGAATGCCTAAATTTAAAAAGGGGCATAAATTTTGTTATTTTAATGTAGAATTATAAAAACTGCACATGTACAACTTCATATCATAAGAAACAATGCCTTCAGGTTTGAATGTGGTATGTTAAAAAGTGTCAGAGAACCTTTGAAGAACTTTGTGTCTATGATCAGACAGACACACAGATGTCCATAGATATTACAGTTTAACCCCCTTTGATATGAGGGATATAACTATACGTTTTTGTGTGTGTATATATTTAAATAATCATGATGTTACAGAAAAAAAGAGGCGCATAACTTTTACAATTTTGAAAGAAAATAAGTCTGCAATTAAAAATGTTGAAGTGTAGGAGAATGCCAGCAGACAAATTTGTTTCTACAGAGGGGGGGGGGGGANTTTTCTCTAATCTGTCTGCGATGGGCATGTTTGGTGAAAATGTCATTGGGGCTGATGGCACAGGAACCTGCAAAGAAATCAAAGTAATAATTTGCATAATTTTAAATCACTAATTTTAGTAGTTTTTTTACTTTGGCCTCAGAAACATTAACCTGTCATAAGTAGTTTGGCCAGTGGCATAAAGTTATCAACGTTAAGACTAATGACAAGAAGGAAACACAATATTCTTGACTTGATGAGACATTAAAGAATCTGAGTGCATATTTTTATTTTTTCCTTCAGACATTACCTGTGGATTGTTAGTGTTCCCCTTTATAGCGGATACCATCTTGTAGCCATCTGGGTGTATTTTAGCCACGTGGTCCCACATTCTTTCCCATGTGCTGTCATCCACCGGAAATCCATTTTTGTTCACCCAAAACCACACACCATTTTCTTCACTTTGCTCATCCTTGTTGACAGTGGAGGGCCTTGTTTTGGACTCTTGCACAGAGGTCTGTGTCCCACTTCTTTTCATGATAGAATTCCCAATTATGAAAGCTTACAGATACACAATATACCTTAACTTCATTCACAAAATTAAAAATAATACATTAGTGATGTGTTGAATCACATACAAGTGGCAATGGTTGAAGTGATAATGTGCTCGCCATCGATTATTTACTTACACGTTGCTGTTCCTAGCAAACGATACATGGTAAACATATGATTAGCTAAGAAAGCTCATAAAATAATAATACAGGGAGTTTGAAACGGAAGAGAAGACTTAAAAAATTGGGTTTGTTTACAAATGTTTCATCCGTTACTTCGTTGCCATAAGTGAGTCTTCGAAATTTACGACATTCAACGGTTACACTCAACTAAAATATTAGTTCAGGATAGGCGCTAATTTTAGTAATTAACAACTTAAATTACGTTACAATATTGTATAGACGTTTAACTGAATAACGCGTTTATTATTATTTAATAAGCGTATTGTTAATATCTTTCACAAACAAGAATGTGTCTCACTTCATTTTTTTTTGTAAATTGAATGTGTAAATATATCCTGTAACGTAGTCATCTGGTTCATCCGATTTCCAAATGTTTAAAATAATGCACAAACAATAAAATGTATCAAGTAATGATATCATGTAGAGTGTTTTATCATTTAAATTTCAGAAAACTGGTTACATACCAATTTATGATGTGCATTATCAAAGGACCTATACACAAGTCCCAAGATAGGGGTACACTCACACTCCTTTCAACCCAAAATCTATCAATAAACATGCGAGTTAACCCTTTGCATGCTGGGAAATTTGTTGTCTGCTAAAATGTCGTCTGCTGAATTTCTAAAATAAGCATTTTCTTCATTATTTTTTTTTCAAAGAAAACTATCGGAAAAGCAAACAGTTTGGATCCTGATGATACGCCACGTTCTGCGGCGTCTCATCTGTATCCAAACTGTTTGTAAAGGCCTTCAAAATTCGGTTCCAGCACTGAAAGAGTTAACAGATCTCTCTATCTATCATTTCATGACTATATACCAGGCAAATGATATAAAGCACCACAGACCAAATAATGGTTGACATTTTTTAATTAAGTATATTAGCTCTCCATGGTCAACAAAGATTCATTTTATATCATTTTGGTATGCACACATGCATGTGAAATTTGAATAATCACGGTCCACTTTTCAAATTGAAAACCTCATACCGGTAAGTAAAGAAAAGGCAGCTTTTTCAGTTTCATGAATATAAAAAACATCACTTTCATTTTAAACTTTTGTAAAGTGTACTGAAATGAAACTGTAGTATTTATGGCACAAATTATAAGTCTTACCCCGCACCTTTAATTCCAAAGATACTTGGATGTTTGATTTCCTTCCTTTCCATTATATCCAAAAATACTTGATAGTTTTTTTAACATCCAGTATATTGTCCTTACTGCAGTGTACACTTCAATACTGATAATGGTGACAATGTTTATTGCCATATAATACAGTGTAAAGCTGGATGATACCGGTATGCGTTTATATTGATAGTTTATTGAAAATAAAACAAAACAAACTTTTTTCAAATTTAATTACAAACAAATCATAATTTGGCAACAGCATTGTATTTAAAATCCATTATCGTTTCTATACAGATCACAGTTGAGATCAATAAAAACAAACCTGAATGTATGAAAAAGACTTGTTCATATGTTTCATTTTCCTGAAGAACAAATGATTTTTAGACACCTACATGCACATCTAGGCTTGAGTCACCTTATGATTTGCAGATCAAAAGATTGATTCACATACAAACATGTTTGTAAAATATAAATTGATAAATTGACATGTGTACTTATGGAATCAAGTATTGTGAATCAATCAAAATTCTTATACTTATATATCTTTATATACAGTCAGTTTACATATATACAGTCAGATTAATTATCTTTACTTGTAAAAACAGACTTAATAAGTCTAAACATTCATTTAACGGCACCTTGAAATTGTATACTGGTGTATGCTAAACTGTAACCAGTGGTCAATTATTGAATTCAAGTTCACACATGCTTGTTTCAGTAGGTGCTGAGACATTGACAATAGGTAGCAAAAATGGTTGCTGATTTATATATATTGCCAAACATTTCCAGAAAAATAGATAGAATATTCATGTGAAAATACTTGTTGGGACAGACCACCCTTCCACTGGGGGCTGACGAGGTCAAAGCGTGGTCCGTTTCTCTACGACGTCGGGTATATGTTTTACTCAAAACATTGTGTCAATACACATGCCATTGAAGTACAGATTGGTTACTTCGTTGAGTAACCTATACATAATATTTGTAGTTCGTTGCACAACCAATACATACTCTGTGCAAAACCTATACATAAAGCCACTTGCAATTTCTTTCGAAACAAAGCATTTGAATGATTAAAATATATGTTCATAACCTGTTTTGTACTTTAAAAAGTTTAATGTACAGTGTATCAAAGTAACAGTAGTTTCATTTAAGTTATTTAACTTTAATTGGCTATTTTAACAGAATAACCGCCTTATGCATTACTTCAAATCAATATATTTCGATTTTAGCTCAAAATCAATGTAATGGTTGCAACTGAGTGCATTTGTTATTAGTTTGTTATTGAAAATAAGTACCTACCATTACTGGATGTTCCGTTCTCAAATCCATAAATACCAGAAAAGATGAAACTCGCCTGATTAAGAAGTGTATTAACACAATGTTTCGTAGTAAAACATATACCCGACGTCGAAGAAAAACGGACTACGCTTTGACCTCGTCAGCGCCCAGTGCCTTCTAAATAACAAGAAATTTGATTATAAACTTTGAGATGACCATATTCTTAGATAATCTATCCCAAGAAGAAGAAAGTCTGGAATTATTTCCCACTTCCACATAACTGGAGTGACTTAAGCTAGTTCGAGAAAACAAGTTTGAAACATGCTAATCAACAGCTTTCTTTAAAGATCCCTTTAAATCTACTTCTTAAGTAAAAGAGATACTTAGAAGTATGTTCCATGGTCATACAAAAATACTTCTGATATACAATGACAACATACTTTATCAATATTAATGATTATTAATTATAGAATGAACACATGAAGGCATCATATTGACCCAAAATGTAAAATAATCCCTGACCCCATAAAGAAATTACTTAACAGTTAATTACAGCATGTAAATTCTAAAATTAAGTCAACAAAAACTGTGCAATAAGAGACAAATGGTCCGAACCAAAATATCTGTTTGGCAAGCTTCCCATGGTTTTCAATTCCCTATCAGTAAGCAGTCCGTACTTTGCAAGTAAGGACAAGTGTCCTTCCTGAACCTCGGCTGTCTGAACGCAGCCATTGAAGAAGCGCACCAGTGCTGAATGGATTCCGTAGAAGATGTAGTCCACCGTGCAGACAGCCTTGCCATGGTGTGTGGTGACTTCTGGATAGCACTGTCCATGTCTCATGACCCAGTGATCGTACACTGACATCAGGCGCAGAGCGTGCTGCAACGTCCCACTGCTCTGAACATCAGTTGGAGACTGGTGCTGTTGCTGTTGCTGATGTTGTTCTCGTGCTCTCACCTCTTTAACATACTGGCAATTATCAGTTATGCCGATTTCCCTGGGGAAGAACTTCCTGTGAACCTTCTGAGTGGTGGTCCTGTATGATCCTTCCTCCTGCCCGGACATCTTGTGAATAGGTAGTCCTTCATAGTCCAGCCAACCCATGTGTAGAAACTTGTAGAGCTCACTGTGGGGCACTGAGTTGAAATCCCCGCACATAATCACGGCCTGATACAGCGGTTTCCCGTTCTCCATTCTGTCAAAGGCACATTTATCAATCGCCGAAAGAAGCAGCATTAGCTGAGCAAGTTTTATGTCACCACGGCGTGGGTTAAACAACAAGTGTGTATTGGATACCACCAAAGTTCTGTGCGGGTCCACTTTTGGTCCCAGCGGTTTTAAGCGCACAATGAGACCAACATTATCTCTGTCCAGGATTGCGTGGTGTGGGTTCTGGTATGGGACTTCGACTACTTCTACAAGGGAAAACTTGCTGAGTTTGTAGAATGTGGCACACCCGTCACTTTTATCACCTGTCCGCTTCAAATAGTGCCCTCTGTAACCTGAAAGAACAAAACATTTAAAACCACAGCTTTGACACAAATGTGACTTATAACTGCCTTCCTCATCCCCCCATTTTCACTTCATGGTAGTGAAATATTTGAAGTTTCAACTAAATCGCTTGTGAAATCTTAAAAAAGAAGTTTTGCTCCACAAATCACACAATTTTGTTAACAAACCGAACCACAGTGACTCAAATATACCAACTTCTTGAAGGATATAATTATGACATGATACATGTTACTTTAATAATGCATCCAAGAAACATGATTCAAAGCAAATCCCTTTGTTAACGATATCAGTAATGAAGTTACCATCAATTTAAAAGTTAATGGTACTATTTAAAGTTTACAATATGACTGACACTTTCGTCCCTGATAAGCTTGTGCATACTGCACACCCTAATCTGGGAAGAAACTTTACAAACATGCATTAAGCCACATTTTCTACCAGTGAGGTTAAAATGTATAAAAATCTCTGTGCATGATTCTTCCCTACCAACTTGCTCAAGCTCAGGCTCAAAGAAGTCAAAGAAGCGAACATCTTCCACCTCTTGCAAGCATATCACCTGAAAAAATAGTTCAATGATGTAAGGATACAAGTCTCCTAAACTACATGTATTTGTGCAAAATGTTACGTTATTTTCTAAAGGAAGTAATAATAATCCATTCATAACAATAGTTAATTACCAGGCAAACATTCAGATAAAACACACTTGTTGAATAAAAATCATTTTATTCATACACCAAGTGATAAACATTCTATCAAATCTAATGTTCTCAGATTTTAGAGTCACTATAGGAATTATCCACTTTTTAAGGAAGTAAATGTTCACATATGTCCCTGGCTGAGTATTCAANCATGTACCTTAAGTGTCATCAAAGATTAGCCTCTGCAGTTCAAACAGGGTAAACGGGGACAACACTATCAGCTTTTATTGTACTTTTCCTGTAAAGAAAGTCTCTTCTTAATTAAAAATACAGTAAAGGCGGAAAGTGTCATCCCTGATTAGCCTGAACAGATAGCAGAGGCTAATCTGGGATGACACTTTACAAATGCATTAACCCTTTGAGCACTGGAACCGGATTTTGAAGGCCTTTGCAAAGAGTTTGGATCCAGATGAGACGCCACAGAACGTGGCGTCTCATCAGGATCCAAACTGTTTGCTATTCTGATAGTATTCTTTGAAAAAAATCAAAGAAAATGCTTATTTTAGAAATTCAGCAGATGACATTTTAGCTGACGACAAATTTCCCAGCATGCTAAGGGTTAAGCTAGGTGTTCCTAGAATGAGGTTCAAATAAGACAGAACCTAGGTATCTATATGAATCAAACTACCAAGTACTGTGATAACTTCTCACGTCAGCAGAATGATGAATAATTTCTTTCAGAAGGCAATCTTTCCTCGTTTTCCAGTCAAGGGCAGACGATGAGCTGTGTGCATACATGTGCCAGTTGTCCTCCAGAAGGTTCTGTGCAAGGATGTTGTAACTCATCACCGAGAACTCGAAGCCTCTCTGCCTCTCAGGCCTCTGTAGATAGTAGCGACCTGCCTCCGTGTACTCCCACTGGCGACCATGATACCAGCTCCCTATAAAACATGAGATAAATTAGCAGGAGCTCGGAATCAAATGACATCAAATGTTTTGGGTGAGAGCCAATATTGTCAGAGAAAACTCTTAGAAGCAACCTTGTTATATCCTAAGTTTCATGAAGATTGGTCAATGCAAACTAAGTTTTTGACCCGAAACCACATGTATGCTGTTTTTATGTTTTAACCCTTTGAGCGCTGGAACCGGATTTTGAAGGCCTTTGNCTACCTACAGACAAAATTTTCAATACAATATCTCCATCATCGTTATAATGGGGAAACTGTTTTTTCTATTTTTAGTAACAGTGACCTTGACCCGACATGCCCTCACTACAATCAAAAGAGTGGTCTACATAGAAGCTTGCTAATCAATGCAAACTTAAGTTATTGACCTGAAAACAATAGTTTGACGCGCCCGCCTGCTGAGCTGCCCGCCAGATAATATACCTCAATATAACAATACGCCATCATCCATTCATAAAATGGTGAGCTTATGTCATAGTATGAACTTGGTCAGTAAATGGTAGAAGCTATGCAGCCAAGTTAGCTTAAGTTGGAGAGCAATAGCATGGTAATAAAGGAGTCCAGGTTTCAAGTTCTGGACTGGCTCACATTTTTATCAGCCTATGAGAGTTACAAAATGCTTGCAAAATCTCCTAAAAAGTAAAAACAGCAGTTTGTTGAGACTGGAAAAAAACTCATTCAAAGCATCAATAACAAAGATAACATCAACTAGTTCATGTATTTGGTTTATTACTTTCCAGGTGAGATTGTTGATTCCTATAGCTTGGTTCCCAAGCAACTCGGCTGTAACTTGGGTAAGGTTTGCCTCTCCTTGACTCCATGGAATTGCTGCTCTGCTTGCAAGAGGTCGGTCTATAAAAAAACATATTCATATGGTTGATAAATAAAAGTATTCAATATACAATGTAGAAACAGTGAGCAGATATTACAGTTTCACACTTAACCACAATATACATTAATTTAATAATACATGAAACATGTACAAATAATGTTTGTTGTTTTGCTTGAACTTGTTTCTAAATATAACAGAATTATGGTTATATATAAAAGAAAATATGCTTGTATATATCATAGCATGTATTGAAAGTTCGAGAAAGTTAGCGCTGTGAGGTTTTAAAATGCACTCTTTAATTAAATAACTCAAATAACCTATTAGGGAGCTGAGGTGTGTCGTTTAAAGGACAATGTGCAGGTACTTTGACTCGGTGGAAAACTGACACATGATTGTTTGGTGACAGGGGTCCAACGTTCTTCACAATAACAGAA
>VMBQ01007232.1:29977-51366 GCA_007657795.1 Dreissena rostriformis | reverse complement strand
CCAACCCTGGGGCGCCCTGCCCACATAGGCCACACCCACCAAAAATTTCCATTTACTATGATTATTTCATTTCTACACGGATTCACTTCAAATTGATACTGAACTTCTCTTATGACATTAGGGTCAATCTCAACTATGCATGGCCCCATTACCAACCCTGGGGCGCCCCGCCCTTATAGACCACACCCACCCAAAATTGCATTTTACTATAATTTCTTCATTTCTACACCGATTCACTTCAAATTGATACTGAACTTCTCTTATGACAATACGGTCAATTTCAACTATGCATGGCCCCATAACCAACCCTGGGGCGCCCTGCTCACATAGGTCACACCCACCCAAAATTGCCTTTACTATAACTTCTTCATTTTTACACCAATTCACTTCTAATTGATACTGAACTTCTCTTATGACAATATGGTCAATCTCGACTATGCATGGCCCCATTACCAACCCTGGGGCACACCTAGGTCAAACATTCGGTGTGGCGATACGCGTCGGCCTCTGCTGCGCCATTTCTAGTTTGTTTATTACTTTAATGACTATTCTCATCGTAAAATGACACTTTCCGATCCCTATTCTGGCATATATATTGCGTGTTTTATTTGAATTCATGAGTGGCAGAGAAGACCCACACAAATTCACAAAAATTAGTGTCCGACAAATAATACTTGTTTCACAGTTAATCTTACATTTCCAATACATGAAAAAAAAAAACAACATTTAACAACAATTATTAGTGTAAGGCAGTGTTTATATACAAAAAAGACAATTATTTAAATTAAATTGTACAAGAAAAGTAAACAGTATGAGTGTGGTGTTTACAAATATAAAGCATGCACAAATAAATAAGTTGACATGTATGGCACATAAACGTTATGTATGGCACATTAACCTGATAGTTTGAAGTAAGACTTTTGACCTTAAACGTAGCCAGAACTGCTAACTCAGAATATTTAACCTGTAGTGGTATAATTAACTCTTTATTAATGCACACATTTTTGGAGAGGCGTATTTTGGTGAAAATCAATGTCAAAGACCAGTTAGTTAGTTTTGTGTTTGTTTAGTTGTTTGTTTTTGCGGTTTTCAAAGTTATGTCAGTCACATCACTGCTGACCAGTTAGTTAATACACTTGGACTTGATTCAATAGTTGGGACACACAAGTCATGGACTTGATTCAATAGTTGGGACACACAAGTCATGGACTACACTTGGACTTGATTCAATAGGTGGGAACCACAAGTCATGGATTTGATTCAATAGTTGGGACACACAAGTCATGGACTACACTTGGACTTGATTCAATAGGTGGGACACACAAGTCATGGACTTGATTCAATAGTTGGGACATACAAGTCATGGACTACACTTGGACTTGATACAATAGTTGGGACACAAAACTCATGGACTTGATTCATTCAGGTAATGTCTATCATGCTATAAATATTATTTATCAGTTAAAGTGGTCTTATAGTCCTTAAAAGGTTGAACTGCAGTTAAGAAATGTAGAGGGTTCAAATTTAGTGTAAAATGTCATTTAAGAAATGAATAGTAATTAAATATAGATTTTCATTGCATTTCAGAAATAAATAGAATTAAATACATTGTTTAAGTAGTTTTGAGAAACAGAGGTTTACGGCAGTGTTTAAACAAAATTTATGTATATTTAAGGGTTAAATATATATGTACCGTAGTGTACTGGATGAAATTAATAAAAGCCTAAAATCATAGTGCTCATTAAAGGGACTTGTTCACATTTTATCAAAATGAGAATTTTTCCACTTTTTGTCTCAGATTCAAGAAATAAATGAACAATGTACATCAGTGTGCGAAATAACACTAATGCCGCAGACTTATACTGAAAATACTCTTTCGTTTACGAAAATTCATCAGTAGAAATTGATAAAATTATAGAGCGTCTCAGACGCGAAACAATGTAAAAAAATTGATTTCTTGTGTTATCGTTATAGTTTGTAACAGCATGTGGATGGTTATACAAAGTATAAAATAAATGGTAACCCATGTGAAGGCGGATGGTCAGGTCCGCACATAATGTAGTCGTAAAGACTCAACGACAACCCGAACATAAACTCTGAATTACACACACACACGTGAAGACGGATGGCTAAGTGGTTTCGGCGCTTGGCTTTTACTCCATGGGTCAGTGGTTCGAGCCCTGGTGTGGTTAACTTTGTTTTCCCCCTTTTTTTTTTTTTAATTCTTGTGTTTATATTGGAGCTCTTTAGTTCTGATGTTTATATTTATCAATTTAAAGCATTTAATGACAAACTTCAAAACATGCCAAAATCTGTGAACAAGTCCCTTAAAAGGCAACCATGTGAAGGTAAAATTAAGGTGTAATATAATTTGTATTGGTTTATTAAAGATATTAAATGTGCTTCTTCTGCTGCCAAACTGGGATATGTTCTAGAATGTAAAGGGTAGAAAACATAATGTGATAGTTACAGAGAAAAAAGCCAAAACATTTGGAAAGATTCTGTGAATTTGATTTCTGCGAATTTGAAGCTGCCAATGTAAATTCTGTGATTTTTTTTGTGGATTTGGGTAGGCAGTGTTTTTCCCCACCATTTCAGGAATGGGGCCGTGTTCCTATGGATTGGGGAAAATCGCTGCATTTGACTAAAATTGGAAATTAGTGTTGTTGTTGTTTTGCTAGCAAATGCTTTAAAATTGAAAATAAAAGTGTTTGCAATATGACATTTACTAAGATTAAAAAAACATTAAAAAAAATTGGGGGAAAACCCTCCTATTTTTAAGTCCCAAATAGGAAAAATATATCCTTTTTACCATTGGGAATGGGGCTGGATAACGGCCCCGATTTTGAACACAAAAAAAAACACTGGTAGGGCACTCTTTTTCCGAGGCCAGTGCATTGCAGTCTGTTAAGTTTTTTTACCAAATTTTAAACTGCAATACAGACGCCTAAATTTGCAAAAAATCAAGCAGACTTGTTTTGCTTGTAGTAATTATTTAGCATTAGCGTCACATATTGGTTGAAATTAAATGTATCCATTTAGGAATGAGTTCCCTGATGTAACGTGGTAAACAAAAAGTTATTGCAAAGAATAACCACTCAACTAAGTTTAAATCAAAATGTATCACTACATTATTGTAATTAGAATTTGATTCAGCAGGTTAACACAACTTTGGGATTAAGTTGCCAGGGGGAAGAAACTTAATCATTAGAAGGTTGACATCGCTGGAAAAGCTGTAAGCTCATACAATTACATGCAATAATTGACTACAGTGGTATACTGGATGAGGCATTTCTTACAGAACATTGCAGTGTACAAAACATTTGTTGAAAAGATAAAACAAAATAATACTCCATTCTTGGAATGCCATAACAGACTCCAACAATGCCTGAGGCCACATATAAATAAAGGACATCCAGACATGCACAAAGGTCATATGAGCTAGCTATGTAATCTTGGTAGCTAGATTTTCAAATGAGGTCAATTTTAGGTGAAAAATGGCTTTTGTTGTGAAATATACTGACCACTCTCTGCAGTTTACTGTTATACTCAGGTGTTATAAAGACTGATTTTTTTCAGGGAGGGGGAGGGGGGGAATCTATCTAGACTGACAACTTACGCCAGGTAACGGCCAGGTAACAGCTTAGTCAGGTTGGACTGTATACATATGGGTTTTATTTGTACAGCAAAGTTCATTTCCGTCTGGTTAGTCATTTCAGTCTGGCTGGTAAGTACATGTAAGTTATTACAGGCTGTGAGACCGAATGTCTTACACTGTGGAGCTATTGGGAAGTCTGGTGTCCATAACGAAACGCAATGTCCATACAGCAACAATGCTAATAACATTTCATTCTTATATAATTTCATCTTAAACCAATTAGTTAAGTGTGTTTTATGTTGTAAAGTAGCAAATGATGCTCATGCATCATACAAATCGTGTTTATTTTTTTTAATAAAGAAAATCTATAAACGGAAGAAATATTGCAATATCATGTTTTGGAAATTTTGATATTGCCATTATGGCAATATCAAAATTTCAAAAACATTTTGTGGTTTTTGCTTTACTTTAACACATTTATGATCTCATTTGATTCACATTTCAAAAGTAATGCATGATCGACACATTAAACTTAATGTGCAAAAATAAGAAACACACTTGTTCATGGTACACAAACCTACAACATATGATAGACTATTTCTTATTCAATAAATAAAGTAAAATATAAACAATAATGAAACAAAATGTCGGTATCATAAAAAAAATCACTTTTTTTTTTACTGGTGGTCAAAATTACTGGTGTACTTGATAAGGTTTCTGCATTTAAACCTATTTATAAATAAAAAGTGACATTTTCATGAACTAGAAAAATGGTTCATAAACAGTACCTTTTTGCTGGGAGGGTAACAATAGGGACTACTGGCTTGATTTGAGGAATAGCAAACCAAAATAGTTTACAAATAGAAATCAAAAGTTTTACAAAGAAAAATCAATTTGTAGAATGTATCAGAACAATAAAAAAGCTCATAGTATTACTCCTTGTCAAATTAACAAGATTTCAATTTGTCAGCTTAGTTTTCTTACACCAGTTTTGACCTTTACTGACCTTTATTAATTTTACGTTATAAAGACAATATGAGTACTGATGAGTAAATCTTCGTCTCCAAGCTTGTTTTCACCAGGAAAAGTCTTTGTTGGGCGTTTACATTCTTAGAGTAGGGTCTCTGATAAGATTGTTAACTACCTTCAAACACATTTATATGTATGTACAATGTGGATGTCATGTGGCTAAGATTGTTCATAAAAACCTCTGCAACATAAGTCAAAACACTTTGATCTCATAGATTTTAGAGTCATTTTTTGTTGACAAACAAAAACCAAAACCTTACACCTTTTATTAAAGATATTTCTGTTTTCAGTTTTATTCATAGCAAATGAACACTCATATTTTGAATCATTATGCATGAGAAAAGTGAAAGAAAAAACTTACCGAAATATCTGAACGTAAGCCCCTCATCCCTGCATCCTTTTTTACTCCAATATCTACTGCTGCCAACATTGGTTTCCCTTCAGAATGACTGACCATTGATTGTCCTGTAAGGTATGGAGGAACAATGAGAGACCTGCTAATTAAAATCCTATTGAAGACTGTATCCTGCAGTATTCCCCAGAGCACCTGAATAATTTTAATGATTGTGCCTTGGCTTAATGAGTTGAAAGCAGACATATAGGAAATGGAATGCTAATATAGTTGCCTATAAACACCATGTTGTAGATGTAACTAAGATAAACAAAGTCCATGGATGCCTGTTTGACACTGACACCTCTAGCAAGGTTTACCTGGAAACAAAATGGCAACATGGCGACAGTGATTAGTTTGTTTACTGATTTTTTTTAGTTTAAGGAAATTCCCAATTCCAAATTGACTACTCAGGTTTGTATCGGAAATAATTGTCTTGGACTGGTTTCTATTTATTGAAAACAAGCTGTAGGCTATCTGTGGTAACACCAGGTAACCAATCAATAGAATTGAAATTGGTTCAATAACTTCCATGTATTATTGTAGCTGCTGAGATCTTGTGTCATTAGTTGCTAATCAATGGCTTTATAATTTGGTTTTATTTTTCCAAGCCTCGCATGTACGTAGTTATGGACTGATTGATTCTGTGCTCATGCTGGCAGGATAATGTTTTGCTGCGCGGCTGAATAGCAGGATTTGAAGGGATCAATATTTTTTTTTTTTTTATCTCTGTTCCTGTTTTGCTGACTTCTATAGGTTTTGCTGTTTTGTTTATGTAACAGAATATGTATGTTGCTATGTCTATACATTTAATTGGTATGTTATATTATACAAGAAGTCATAAAATGTTTTCAAGAGTGAAAATCACTTCAAAGACAGGAATAAAATGTATTTTGATTCAGTGCCTTGATAATCTTATTTACACTGTTCATCATGCCACTCTTTTATAGCTATTTGTCATGATCAATAGTAATAAATAATTCATAAAACTCAAAGAAGGACAAGAAATGAATGTATCATTACTTTGAATAATTAAACCGTTTTGAATGTGGGAAATGGGCAACTAAGTGGATAGTCTTTCCCAATATAACAATGCCTGGCCCTGCCCCATACTAACTTGTGTGGTGACTGCTCATACAATTATATCTACTCACATTCTCCCCTTATATTTGATTCAAGTACAGTAGTTTGTCAGTGAACTGTCATAGGTATGGTTACTTTGAACTACCAAAACCTATGAATGGGACATTGTTGTATTGGTGTAGTCTTCTTTACCATTAAACAAAATCATGATGGCCACTTAACTAACTTATGTGGTGATTGTTTGTTTACTTCCATTCTGCCCCTACCTCTGATTCAAGAAGGGCAGTTATCAATGACTGTCATGAGTATGTGCACATTGTACTGGTAAACCATCTTACAGAGGAAAATTATGAGTGGTTTAAATGACCGCTGTGATATGAAAAATATACGATTGAAAACTCCAAAAAACTATAAAAAAATAATTAAAAACCCACGCAAATGATAACATTCATTGAATATGTTCATTTATATAATTAACATGTGGATATTTAAGAACATAATTGCTTGCTGGACCATTAGGGAACATGATTATCTCTACAGACAATTATTCCTGTTTCCAATGCAGCCATTTGTTTCCATGGCAACAAAAACAATGCAATTGCTGAACATACCTCTAAGAAACAAACAATATTTCTGATTGTTTTAGGTAAAACAAATGCATTGCCATGACAATCAGATACATTGTTATTTAAATACCTATGCCACAGGTCTGCAATTTATACTGTGAACTGTGTTCTTATTTTGTAGAGAAAAAACATTCAAACTACTATACTCTTATATTTGCAGTTAATGAAAATTTATACACAATGATAATTTTATATTAATATGCAAAGCATTATGAATTCCTTTACAGACAAAAGATAAAATTTGATTTCCTAACCATACTTTTTTTAGTAAGGGCCAGTACAGATTTTCGAAGGGCATAAGGGCAAGGCAGTGTTTGCAATCACTCTGTAACTCTTTTGGTTAGATGCCCCAAAATAGGTGACCAGTAATTGTTCACAATAACCAAATGTATTCTCAATCTATGCTCAAAATTGTCACTGTTATAATGATTAATAAAAACTCACTGAAGTACAGAGGCATGTTTGTATTCTTGGAAGAAGAGGGGGTATATTTTTTTTGGCCTGTCCGTCATTCTGTCTGTCTGTTTGTCCAAAACTTTAACCAAAACTTTAACCTTCGTTAAAGTTAAGTCATAACTTTTGCAATATTGAAGATAGCAACTTGATATTTGGCATGCATGTGTATCTCATGGAGCTGCACATTTTGAGTGGTAAAAGGTCAAGGTCATCCTTCAAGGTCAAAGGTAAAAAAAACAACAAAGCGGCGCAGTAGGGGGCATTGTGTTTCTGACAAACACATCTCTTGTTTATAATAATAATTTGCTGTGTAAAACCTTTGGAATAATATTTCAACTTGATTCAATATGAGTGCAAATGAACATTTATTTTTCTGAAAAAAGCTAAAGCAATTTTACTATAAACACCACTCTACTTTTATAAAATGCAAACTTTTATCGGTTTAATTGCTTTTTTCTTGTAACAGAAAGGAATTGTTAATTTTCTGAAAATTGACCAATCTCCTGGGATCATTAAGCATTTGCAGACCTGGGCCCAGTTGCTCAAAACTTTAATGACCAGTAATTAAGGTAAAAGTCTGTTAACTTCAGACCCAAATAAAATTACTTTTTAAAGCAATGTTATAATCAAACATTTTCAAATTATTCGAGTAAACATATTTGTTTACAATTGACACATATATTAAAGGGTAAACAATAACGTCACATAAATAACGTGATCTAAAAATTAACGGCTGTTAGCCTAACTGGCTGTTTAAGTTTTCAGCAACCAGGCACTGATGTTATTATTGCCTTGGTCAGCTGTGGCCTTATTTACTTAGCCATAATAAATCATTGACCACTACACACAGTATTAGTATAAGCTAGCCTTGACCATTTGACCACTGGCTAATCTTGAACCAGAAATAAACCTCCAGATGCACAGATAGGTAACAAATTGAGCAGGTGAGTGTTATTTTACACCACTGCTATATTGGGAATTATGTTTATAATAGATGAGGAAAGGTCAAGAATTTGAGCTGTGTTTTTGTGCTAGAATTTCTAGGACAGCTAGGTTTTGTACTGCTCTGAAGTGAAAGGATTATTGGAACTTACTTTGGCTCTGTGCATGGCAAGCCATGCGTCACAAATATGGTTACAAAATATAATATTTGGCTCCAGTGTTGCTGTTTTTGTTTTGTTTTCAAAAAAACTTGCATTTAAACGGTGATATTTAAAATAATTGCAGTACATTTTTTCCTCTCTGGATTTTTAACAATTACATGTCACTAGCCTTGTTAAATAACAGCAAATAATTAACATAACATCTTAAACTCAATTCTGGAAAGAAACTATTATTATGCAGGTTTTCAAAGAAGTCGATCAATGTCAAGGTAACTGTTACTAAAAAATAGAAAAACAATTAGTGAAACATTGAAAACCTATGCCATTTTTCTTGTATTGTGCATGTACCTGATTCTGCGAGAATATGTCACATGATATTTCAAATCTCTATTTAACAGATTTTACAATAAGAAAGCTTATTAATTTAACAATTTAAATTAAATTACAATTTACAGTATTATAGCAGTCTGATATTGTGTGTTTGTATGTACAGGTATTTAGAAGTTTATGAGGTCCTTCTGGGCCTGAGGCTGCATTACAATGTATGTGCAGAGGACCCGGAGTGTGTCCCAGCACTCCTATCTGAGGCTGCATTACAATATATGTGCAGAGGACCCGGAGTGTGTCCCAGCACTCCTATCTAATTAACTTATAAGACTCACAAAAATTGGGACTATTTTTAAATAGCTGCAATTTCTGGCTATTCAGTTGTTGTTAAAAGATTTTCAATGTTGGTGTGATCTTGTGTTGTGAGGGAAGCTGCAGATCCCGGAGGAAACCCCACCTGTCCGGTGACCACCATGCAACTAAACTCACAATTTCTGGGAACGGGTATTGAACATTTATATCAGTTTTGATTCACATTAAATTTTGTATGAAATAGGAAATTAATATAAATGTGTTTAAGAATTGTGTCAGCCATGCGCATTTTATGTAAAATAGTAAGTAAATGTGTTTGGTTTACAAACTTAATTAATTCAGTACAATGTATACAATTTTTAGTATAAGGTTGTGGATTTCATATCACTAAAACATAAATTATGCAGCAAATTGTAAAGAGAACTTATTCTTAAAGTATATATTGTATATGGTATGTATTAAGAGCTTGAACAACACTGCAAAGTTCTTTATTACTGTTTCAATAGTGAATGTATTATTTCATTCAATGTTACGGTACATGTACTAACCACTCATAATGTCCCATTTCTCGATCAATCCATAGCCACAGAAATTAACACATGAAAAGTAGTACAAGTTCAACTACAAAATACTGGCTAATCGGTGTTGCATCAATAATCAGTGGCATGACATTATATACAGAAATTAATCATATTGATTTATTGGTGATATTGAAATCAAAGTATAGCTCTGAGATACTGGCCTAACAATGCAGCTTAAGAGCGTTTCATGTCTTGTATTGATTGCACATAATCTGTTTACCTGCCAAATAAAACTGTTATAGTGACTTTGGAATAAGACCTCAACCTTGGAATGGATATCATTATTGTTTTTGGCCTGTCTGTCTGTCATTCTGTCCGTCTGTCTGTTCAAAACTTTAACCAATATTAAAGTTTTGTCATAACTTTTGCAATATTGAAGATAGCAACTTCATATTTGGCATGCATGTGTATCTCAAGGAGCTGCACATTTTCAGTGGTGAAAGGTCAAGGTCATCCTTCAAGATCAAAATTTAAAAAAAATAAAAAATGAAGCGGCGCATTAGAGGGCATTGTGTCTCTGACAAACACATCTCTTGTTTTCAAATAAAACTGCACATTTTCTGGATGTATTTTTATGCCCTCCGCCTGTACATCTCTCTGTTTTTGCGTCTGTATGTCTTTCTCAGCATTAATTTTGCCATCTATGGATGGATTTTTTAAATAACTTGGCACAGATGTCAACCACCATAAGAAAACATGTTGCATGTAACACCTGTCTCCCTACCTCAAATGTAAAGGTCATACTTATAGGTCAAAGTTAAAATGTGGCGATAAAAATTCATATCTTTGCTATAACTTGAAAATATTTTTTTTCACACCAACCATAGTCTTTATAGATGCTATGTACCATAACTAATATCGAAAAAAAAGTTAAACATTTTGTGTATTTTAAACATAATATTGTCCCATTGGTGTAAAAAGGTACCATGTGCCAATTATTTAAATGTCTCATGGTACCTTTTTGCACCAATGGGGCGAATTTTATATGCAAAATATATTATGTTTACGATGGAAATAAGAAATGGAATCACAAAAACTTCAACCGAGACCTAGCTTGGGGTTGCATTTGGGGCTGGTCTGGTCAGTGACACTCAAAATATAAAAAAAGGTTACTTGTCAATAAATTTGTTTGGAACATTGTGTTTCATGGAAATCATGCAATAGAGGCCAGTCAGGCTAAGGTAAAACTCCTTGTTACCAGACTAAAAAGTACAAAAACTGTTTCAGCTTAATTACAGGAGTTTGGATGGAGGTACATGTATTGCACTGCGATTTTGTTTGTAGTAGATTTAAGTGTACGTCACTGTTGCTAAAAAATAGAAAATATATATACTATCTGCTTATCCATATGGATTGATTGCTTTATAAGCGGTCGAATCTGGAGTCAAAGTTACTCAATTAAGAAGATGTGTTGGTTATAATTTCATCAAAAGCCATAAAACAGCTTAAGGATAACATTACGTAAATTAATTAGCAAATAATCTGTATAGTACAAGCATACATTCATGGCTCCTACCCTCAATCAGCTTTTGCTGATACAGCACGTTTAAATTATTTTTTCATAAAAAAATAAAACGTTTTAGTCAAATACCGGTAAATGCCTTTACATTCATATCAAGTAACAGTTTTGTGTTGTGTCCAATGTCATTGTGGCGGTTAATTAAATTCAAGGATAATAAATTATAATTAGTCGCTTAGTGTGTTGTGTCTGTCCGGGGTATAAGGTTAATCCTTAATTGCAACTTATGGAGACATTGGATTTATTGTGTTAATTTGTACAGAGCCATCTTTTATCGGAAGTGCTCACTTATTTAGCACAATAGAATGTGACATTGCTTGTTTGACAGCCCTGTCAACAAACCTTTGATATGAAATCACTAACTTTTGTTGATTCTGTATACCAAGCCAGCATGTTTATGACACATCTGGGTACATAGAGGCATATAACGGGTGTTGATCTAATCAATGGACATGCACAATATGGTATAATAGCATGATATTGGTTGACATCCCTACTATCAATAGAGAAATGTCAACATTCAGTCAACAACTTCCTGTTATTGGGGAATTTTGGTGAAATTTTGTGCCTTGGATGCTTACAACATGCAGACCTGGCTCGGAATTGCAATTTTGGCCAGTCAGATCAAGGTGAAGGTAACTGTCACTTAAATTATAAAAATGTTTTCTGATAAAAAAAATAGTTTGGATGGAAGCAGGTTGCTTAAATTTTGTGTTTTGATAGCTTACCTGCAGACCTAAGATGATTTGAACAATTATTTTAATTAGATTATATTAATATTTTTAATGTTGAAGACCTGGTTTTTCATTGCAATTCTATGTTTCTAGCTGTCTCTGTTTTTTCCTGTGCCATCATTTCTACAACAAATTATAATACATCCTTTAAATATCAATATTACCAAGACCTTTAAATGTTCGTAGTTAGTGACAATTTTTCACTCTTGTTTTTAGCTCACCTGAGTACAAAATGGTCATGTTGAGCTATTGTGGTTGCCCTATGTCCAATGTCCGATGATTGTAGGACAAACGGCACCCGGACAAAGGGCTCCCTGCGTTTTTTTGCAATCCCAGACAATCGGCACCCTGTAAATTTGTCAACCCGGACAATCGGCACAGCCCTGATTCAGTCATTACCGGATCGCTTAGGTCTTTATCGGATTACATGACTTGTGTATCGTGTTATTTCTTAAAATTTGAACCAGCATTTGTAAAAAATATTGAAAGATATGTACATTTCCAGAAAGGAAATTCATTTCTGCGTTCAAGAAGACCGAGTTCATGGAAATTGCTGCACAATTGATGAAGTAATGGATGTTCAAAGCGATGCACCCTATATTCGGGTTATTTTGAGTTGATTACATTGTTATATATATATTTGATAGTGAAAAATATTTTTTCAGAGAAATCGATTTTTCATTATAATTTGATTATTTTTCAAAATGATGTTTTTATTAATAAATATCATAGCCACACGCTTACCACCTGTGTATTGGACATCTTCAATTGAGTTTATATTTGGCGACGGAAGAAACCCCCTCCGGAAGAAACACCCTTCCCTTAAAACAGCAAAGCGGAAGAAACCCCTTTCACATTTTGCATGCGCGGAAGAAACACCCTTGCTAGTTTTGCATATGCGGAATAAACCCCCTTCCATAGCAGAACAAACCCCCTTCCATAATGAAATCATGTTTATGCAAAATGTGAGAGGGGAGAGGGGGTTTCTTCCGCTATGCTGTTTTTCATGGTTATACCGTGATTCAAGTTAAACAAAGTTATTTTGAGTGTTTAAAGTGAGATAGTACGATTTTGTACGATTTTGTCAAATATTTATGAATTTATATAAAATGTGTAAAAAAAACTTATTATACATAATTATTAATCAATATAAATTAAAATAAAAGTTAAGAAGAACATGTGTCAAAATATGCGAAATAAGCCAGATACTTAATTCTGAAATCGAAAATGTCTGTACAGATTTAAATTTAGTTTTACGAATAATTTTAATTTCCTGCAACGATATCTATTCATACGACACACGAACACTTACTCCGATTCTAAAAAAAAAAAGACAAATGCTTCGGCTATTCACAAATTCACACAAGCCGCACTTTTTCGAAGGATAATAAAAGGAACCGTTCATCTCATCATTAACAGCTTGTGAACAAATGGTCGGTACACTTCTTTAATCAGCACAAAGCAGTTTGGAAATAGATTTTCGCACCTTCATTTAAGTTGTTGTGTCATGATCGGCGCCTTTCATTCATAAACGCTTTTTAATATATGCTTGTTTGATAAATGTAAATATATATAATTATATTTTTGTCTATTTTATCCTTCAATAATTATTATTTTTTCCCCATCATAAGTTATTCGTTTTATTACCATCTTGATTAATTTTAACTACCAATTATCTTTCAAATGGTTCAATTATCTCGATAATGATGTATGAGATTCACAGCTTGAATGTGTTTATTATATTATGTGTATTATTAACAACTTGTGAACGACGGCCAGTACACTTTTTTAATCAGCACAAAGCAGTTTGGAAATAGATTTTCGCACCTTCATTTAATTCATGTCCTGTAATGTACTGGCTATTGTAGATGATGACGAGAAGTTGTGTTAGGAAAGTTAGGAAGGGGGTTTATTCCGCCTGTCTGAAAACTGGAAGGGGGTTTGTTCCGCTATTGAAGGGTGTTTCTTCCGCGTATGCAAAATGTGAAAGGGGGTTTCTTCCGCTTTGTCGTTTTAAGGCAAGGGTGTTTCTTCCGAAGGGGGTGTATTCCGGTAATCTTTATATTTAGTTTGAGACAGTCCCCACATTCCTGAATATGGGTCACCACATGTCCGTTATTCACTAAATCACGAGTTGCAGCATTCATGATTTAATTGTATATGGTACGCATCAATTTGGTTTCTGGGCATTCTTACTTTTGTAAAGGACACATTTTACTAAAATATTACATCAATAAACATTATGTTTACCAAACAAAATCTGCAAAATTTAAGAAACCATACGTCTTCACTTTTCCTTTCATCACAAAAACGGTGCATACCCCGGTACATAACGTGACGTTGTTTTGCTTTCGAAAAAAAAATCAGTTGTAAAAATTGGCACACGTCAACAACAACATGAATCGACTGAACGATGATAGGCTTTTTGTATTCAATTCATAGAAAACTATAAATCTTAACATAAATAAAAGTATTTTGCAAAAAAACATTTAACCTATCTGTTACTCACTAAAACCCCCTATACACCAATCGACTGTATATGGATGGATTTTGAAATAAATTTGCACAAATGTTCACCATCATAAGACGATGTGTCGTGTGTAGCCCCTGTCTTCTGACCTCAAAAGGTCAGGGTCACACTTATTCTTACAGGTCAAATTTGGCTATAAAACAGCTTGACAATTCCTGCCTCATACATAACTTTGCAATATATTGAGGGATTTTTAATAACTACATGTAGGCACAAGAATAAACTATCATATGATGACAAGTGCTGTTCACAAATTGTCTCCCTACCTGACAGGTCAAGGTCATACTTCAAAAATCAAATTTGGTCATAGAACAGCTTGTTCTGGCTGTTTATTTGTCATGTCTCTCTCAAGCTATTTTAACCCTTCCTGTGCGGCGACAGGATATATCCGGTAAGGCAATTGTTAAACCGGCTCATGAGGCGACCGGATTTACTGCCAAATCACACAATTTCACATACTCCATACTGATTAAAAAAATATTTGGTGATATAACAATAATTTAGTGCTTATTTTCAGTTTTATATGAAATAAAGTTTTGCCATTATAAAAAATAAACAATGCTCATTAGATAGCTCCTCTGTACTCTGATGACAAAAGTAACTAGGGAAAACATTCTATACATGTACATAATTCTACATCTTTTTGTGTTAAGTGTAATTATTTTTAAAGAATTAAAGCAAAATCTGTTAGTTCTAGCTTTATAAGAGCTCAATGTACTTGATTTATAAAAATAGCATCACTAGTACTAATTATGTAAATGAGATGCGATCATATATAAGACATCTCAAGCATATTGTGCATGTAATTGTCATGACATAATGTCATTAATTAATGATAATAAGCAGACACCTACCTGCTAGTTAAAAGTGCAATATATCTATAGAATATGTAGGCTTTTTATTGTAAAGGTGCGTTAATGTGTCATTATAATGGCCTCTTTACTAAGTGAAATGGCTATTGATGTGTATGAAGAAACAATTCGGGCCATGAGTTTTCAAAACAAAATAGAAAAAATGTATTCACAAAAATGTTCGTGCACATATTTATGATAGCAGTAGTCTAGACATGTAAATGTATGTAAACCAATAAGTATATAAACTACAGTCCAACCATACCTAGTGGGAACAGCGGTCACCCGCATACAGCGGTCAGTGCAGATCCCCCCACCGACAAAAATCATTTTATATTACACCTGAGAATAACGGTCATCTGGCTATAGCTGCCAATGCCCAGTATTTTTCACTTGGTGTGTACATCGTTCACGATGCAGTCATCTCGAGGTGCGAAAAGTACACACTCAAATCAATCTGCGTTGTTGTTTCTTACTTGTGGCGTCATACTGTCTTCTGTGCGTCTATTTTGCAGCCAAAAAATCTAATTGCAGTAACTGCCTTTGATATGATAAATGCTGCCCACTGTGAGGAAACAAATAATAAGGTATTGAGAAGTTATGTGGTGTCAACAACAACACTTAACTAGTGAGTGTTTTTATTAGCAGACGATAAAAGGATAAGTGATCGTCTATTTTGGAAAAACAGGCATTGAATTGCAACTTTTATAATAAACAACCGTTATTTAAAAAATATCTTCCAATGAATGTAATTCGAACTGGCGGATATACTGAATTATATTAATTTGTATAATTAAAAATAAATGATGAATGTTATTATACTTTTTATCGGCCTTAGTTAAAAATTACACTGTGTGCAAACAAGTTGGTGGGGTAACGATCTACGTCACTACCAACTGATCAACCATCTAAAAAGTGGTCACCTGAGAAGAGCGGTCACCTGTCTACAATGGCCAACTTGCCCATTTCCTTTGACTGACCGCTATTCTCAGGTTGGACTGTATTTACTTAACATTGATATTAAGGCGTATAATAACCTGCCAACAAGCAAGTGAACTAAATTCGACTTGATTCAGTTGGTACAAGTGTATTTCAGTTGGCTTTTTTCGAATCATTGCCTGTTTCTCTTTGATGTTGTTTGTCCAAAAAGATTGAAGTGCAGTTGTCAGTTACTCATACTGGCATAATTTTATATATGCATTTAGTACTGGTGAACCCTTTGGAAAGTGTGAGTAAGATAACTGACCCCTGTGATCTGTCTTAAACACTGTTTTATAAGGCAGAAAATCCAAATAACAGACAAATACATAATTTGTATGTGACATATATTTCACAAGATTACTAACAGATTCCTGATCTTCAAGATTTAAAACCTCATGCAGCTGCAGTGACAATGCTCAAGATTTGATACATAATTAACATAGATTCTTGATGCATCGGAAATGATGGCAAAAATTATGGTAATAATCCTTAACTTTGTGGACAAACTGGGCATTACTGTAATATGGTTTAATGGTTTTCTATAAAGATTTGTACCCACTGACCAACAAAAACTTGATACCTCAGTGAAACAAAAAAATGTTTCATAAACAATTGTGTTGTTAAAATGCTGAACAAAATTGTATTTGTAGAAGTTTTCCTTGGAAAACAATAGTTATCATTTTCAAATATTTTCTAAGCTAAATTTAGTTGACATGCTTATAAATATGGGGACACTTCTGAACAGATAGTATCAAACAATTTATATGAAGGATATGCTGCTTTAAACATATTATTCCCACTTTTGTTAATACATTTATGGGTATGTTCTCATAATAAACTAAATGTTAACAACCCAAAATACTGGTTTTCAGATTTTCTGTTTCCTAAGGGAGACAACTCAATGTTCTGTATGTTCATTGGTTATAGTTGGCCATGAGTTATTTGCACATGAGTTTCATGAGATTGCAATTAACAAAAGTATATATTTGAGCCTTGCTCTGGAAAAACGTGGCTTAATGCATGTGTATAAAGTGTTAACCAGATTAGCCTGTGAAGTATAATAAGTGATCTAAAAGTAAAAGTGTACCAACAGATAAATTTGTGTATTGTATTTTGTTGTATTTCTCAATCCATAAAATAAAATACATTGGACAACAATTATTACATAAATGTCAGTGTAATTGTTGTATATAGAATGTATATATGTCTAGTCATTTGAATTAATGATAAAATAAGAACTCTGATAATTCTGATGGTATCTTGTTTAAAAATTTATATTCTTGTGTACATGTTTTCTTAAACGGACTTTATTCACAGATTGGAATATTTTTTGAGTGTGTCATTTAATGCCCTCTATAGCTCCATAAAAACAGCAAGAATTGAATTTAAAAAGCAATTTAAAGAACAAAGTGTCCCTTACATGGCTCGAACCAGTGTCTTTTTTATTAAAAAGTTATCCCTGTAACCAATCTGCCATCAAGACTGTTACGAGTAAGCCTACATGTTACATGTATATTAACTTCACTAATCCACGTGTTGTTACAAATTCAAAGAAAACAACATAAACATTCCAAATTATGCAATTGTTTGATGTAACATTGTAGGGCTTTCTAATTTTATTGATTTCAAATGATCATTTTTCATAAACGAAACTGTCATTTGCTCCCTGCTGTAAAGTGTTCTTTTTATTTTTTAAATCTGTGCAAAAAGTTGGAAAATTTCATTTGGAAGAAGTGTGAACAAGTCCCTGTAACTGTTTTAAAATGTATCTATATTTCAGGGAAAAACTTTAGTTAGGCCCCCTTGAGAACATTATACTCTCTTAGTTATTCGAGAACATGGATACTTAGTTTCTCACTGGCAAACATACATACATGTATTAGGGTCATTAAGAATAATAGATTGAACATCAAGTAGTGAGTCCTGCAAATCCTTAAAGGGATTAAATACACTGTTAATAACATACACTCTTAAGAACATATCTATGTCAGCTTTATTTACCAGCACAAAAATAGCCAATGGCTACTGAAATCTCTATTCAGCTAATAAAATCTTAAATTCACTAATAACATTTCTGATAATACTTCGAAAAGAAAGCAAATGTTCACACATTCTGAGCAATTTTGTTTCTGACAAACACATCTCTTGTTCTAATATTTATTATTGTTTTTATTAGGAAGATTGGAAGTTTGATATTTGATTGTATTTGTATGACTGTATTACTAGTTTGAAATAAATTATGTTTTTCATTTTGGCATTTCACACCAGCTTCCTCCTCTTAGTTTACATGTACCTCTCGCAGTAACAAGACCAGTTGTTTCATCAAATTTTCCAAATGGGAAATCAAAAACAAAATTGAAAGAACCTTTTTCCAACAAACAAAACCTTTCTTGAAAATGACACAACAAAATCAGTCAGAGAGCAAAGATTAAGAAAGACGCATATTGATTTTGAGGTCTTCAGGTCAAGGTCACAGGGGCTTTGAACATGATTTTTTGTCCATGTGATGCATAGGGAATGCTTGGACCTTAAATCTCTGACACACTATCTTCCAAATTGGATTGCTGGTTACTCAGGAGGACTGGAAGACGCCATTCAAATTGGTGTTCAAGAGGTCAAAGTTCAGGGTCACATGGCAAACATGAACATTGTTTCCAAAATATAGAGCAAAATAGGATCATATAAATGAGTTTGTTGGTTGGTCTGGTAATTAAGAGTTCAAAGGTCAAGGTTACAGTGGTATGGAAAAAAATCTAACAATTGACAAAAAAAATCCTCTGAAACCACCAGGCCCATACGTTGAATGTTTTGTATCTAACACTGTATTGTAGGTCTCTACAAAATGTGTTCAAATCATGCTCTTCTGATCAAAACTGGCCTGGCCGTAGAGTCAAGTTTTTGATTCTTGCTACAGTAATATAACAAAATGCAGCATGGGGGTATTCTTCATTACTCGAACAAGCTCTTATTAAAACAGTTTATGTACATGTACCATTAGTGATAAGTGAAGTCCAAGTAAAAAGACACAAGTAATAAGTCGATAAGCGTACACTTATAGCAACTTAAATTGCATGTACTCTAGTACACTTGGAATAGAAGCCTTATGAAAAATTATGATTTTACGTCGTAAGATTTCACTCATTTACATTGTATTTCTGGTCATTATTGGCCACAATTTCTGTCAATCAGTTTCCTGATTGTCATATAGTAGTGAACAAATCAATATTGCAGATTTAACATTGATTTCAAATTTCCTTGTATGCAAGATGAAAGAGAACATAACTGCCAGTAAAGAATGTAAAGAAAGATAATGTCAGTAAAAAAGTACAAACATATCAGATAATGGAAGAAAATAAGATATGGTACACACAAATGTTGAGCACTATACATAACTTCAATTTCATAGAGCTGCCTTATCGACTTGGAAGCTGTGAAGATGAAAATAGCCATCTGGTGACAAATGCCAAAAAACAGTGACAATACAGCGTTATGTTCTCAGCAGGTGCTAAACAGCACTGGTCACACCATCACACAAGCTGTGACTTTGCGGACTCCATAGGTTGTTTGCCATTTGTGACTGTGAACATGTGATAGGAAACCTGTACTCCCATCACTGGCATTGCATGATTTGTAAACGCCTTATGGAGAAATGTGCTATGAGAAAGTGGCTGAAATGCCTCAAATTTCCCTGACAAATTTCATTTGTTGGTAAAGTATTGAATTTGAGACACATGTTTCTAGACACTGCCAAGACCAAACACTATTTGGTTTACTGTTTGCATGTGTTAGTGTATTGAATTTGAAATTAGTGTAGCCATGTTGTTCGGATTATGAATACATCTGGATAGAATTTAGAATAGATTGTAAATGGACGAGCAATCTTTTATTTAGTGGAATGGATTGGAAGAATGCAGATTTGAAAGTGAAAGTAGATATATGGCCACTATCATCTGCGTTGGAAATGATTAGCAGTGCATTAATTACCCAATAGTAGGCTTCAATAAAATGTTCTATTACTAGTGAAGTACTTTCTTTAGAAATGATATGGATACAAATCACTGTGGATATTGTATAGAATTATGTTATTTTACAATGATATTTAATTGTAAAAAGCAGGCAAAAGTTGGAATTAATTATTTCAGTTGTTTAAAATCGATTGTAAAATTAGTGGATTTTTTATGTGCGATTAATCTTAATTTGCGGAAAGTTGAATGTTTGACAACTTCAAAAATTGATCTGCTATAAGTCTATTCAAGTGACATGTCAACTGTATTTATTGTAAATTAATATATATATATAGTTTTAATATAAAATGTACTATTTTTCTCGAATTTTTATGATGAGTATTCTTTATTTACCTGGATTGAATTTAATGGAATCATAAAATTTGAGTATTCCCCTATCAGCAATATGCACCATTAAAAACAAAAGCTTTGTGACTTAACCTATTCAAGTTTATATTAAGTTTATTGTGACTGGTCACAAATTAGATTAAAATTGGATTCTTACATATAATCTAAGATTTTACAAATTGAGAATTTCATTATATACTAGATGCTTTGAAACCAATTATGTAACAGTTACATTCAGAAAAATAGGATGTCATTATGGTTGTGTGTATGGTTGTATAATTATTATTTAATTCACTAATACTTTACAATGGTCATCACTTTTTCTTGATAGACATTTATAACAGACACAAGTACTGGCATCATGTTTTGTAAATATTTACTGCTTCAAGTTCATTGGCTCCCCTGCAAAATGTTCTAGACCTGTTCTATAACATTTCTAGAATTGTACTGGAACTAATGACTAGAAGTGTTCTGGAATCATCCTTAAAATGCTCTAGAACGATTTAGAACAGTTGTTGAACGTTAAATGAGAATAATTTCTAGAACAATTTGTTCTAAAACAGTTCTGAAGGTTTGTTCTAGAACAATTCTTGAACTATCGTTCTAGAACTATTCCAGAATTTTTCTTGAATAAATTTCCAGAACTGTTATAGAATTGTTCTAGAAATTTTTCTCATTTAACGTTCAACAACTGTTCCGGAATAATTCTAGAACATTTTCAGTATGATTACAGAACAGTTCTAGTCGGTGTGTTCCAGTACAATTCTAGAAATGTTTTAGAACAGTTCCGAAGAATTGCTTCAAATAGGTCTGGAACAAACGTTCTAGAAAAGTTCTGAAAATGTCCTTGAACAGTTCTAGGACTTTGTTCCACTCACAACCTGTCCCATGGAATGCTCTAAAATAAAAAAAGGAT
>VMBQ01007232.1:16519-29008 GCA_007657795.1 Dreissena rostriformis | reverse complement strand
TACTTGGCATGCATGTGTATCTCATGGAGCTGCACATTTTGAGTGCTGAAAGGTCAAGGTCATGGTCATCCTTCAAGGTCAAAGGTCAATTATATGGGTCAAAATTGCTCATTTTGGCCATAACTTCTGCAATATTCAACATAGCAACTTGGTATTTGGCATGCATGTGCATCTCATGGAGCTGCACATTTTGAGTGGTGTAAGGTCAATGTCAAGGCCATCCTTCAAGGTCAAAGGTCAAATATATGAGTCAAAATCGCAATAGGGGACATAGTGTTTCACAAACACATTTTGTTTTTGCCTAAACTTTGGTCTTGTGAATTATTTATCCAGCTTTTGATTGGTTACCATGTCCGAGTCAGTATGGGATTTCCACCCATCGAACCACAATGATTTCAACAGCTACATCTGTAGTGCGTTCAGTTACAGCAAACGTTCGCAATAGTTCGCGAACTATTGCGAACGTTCGCTATTGAATGCTCAGTTCAACGCGAACGTTCGCGAACCGAAGCGACCCGTCTCGGGAGGTAGTTCTCTATAGTTTGCTAGCGAAACCAAGATGGCAGATAAGTAAGTTGTTGTTTTTGTTCAGCGTAATTTCCGTGTAACTTCGATATTTTTTCATTTTTTTTTTTGAAGAATATAAAATTAATTGAATTATAAACATAGTGTATTGTGTTGGTTAAGTACTGTATGTGTTATTAGTGATTTCCTCCATCAAAATCGCAATCAATTCTGTGGGAGCCGCCATCTTGAAAGGTTCGCACCGAACTTATCGTTCAATAAGACCGAATCGGAAACGAATGGTCATTGGCGAACTTTCGCTGTTACTGAACGCACTACTGGGCAGTATGAGATGTTGGTTTGTCAGGTTGATTCAAAATACATTTCTCCCCTTCATTTGAAGAATAAGTGATTTGTGTTACTTCATACATAAAAAAAGTGGGTCATTAATATTAAAAAACAAACACAACTTATTTTGACAGCCAATTCTCTTGCGTTACATTATGTAGTGATGATGCAATATTTAAAGGGTGTTTGGACAATGTTGGCTAGTTAACCTTGTTAGTTGATACTTAATATTAATTAATTTATTAGTCACTGACAGGTGTATTAGGAGCATTATTACATGTTTATATTCTACTTTGTTATAAAACATTTATCAAATGCTTTGCTATAAATGCTTAATAAGATTATACTTAAACTTGGTTTGATGAAAATAATTTGGATTATTTACAAACATACCTTACTATTTTTTCCAAATTTTCATTGAAAAGGGAATTTTAAGGTTATTATGGGGAAAACATTATAGACCTTTTGAGCAGGGGAATGTCTGTCTGTAAGATGTTGATCCTGCGATAACTAAAAAAGTACTAAAGCTTGGTAGATGGAACTCAGTATATGGATAGATTGCTCTATGGGGAATATGCTTCTATTTCGTTTTTTTTTTCAGACAAAAATTGTGGTTGCTGTTTTTACAGAAATTAGACCTTTAATTTATAAGTGAAAAATTAAATCTGCATCATGCAACAATTCAAAAAGTGCTTAAGATGGGTTAATAAAAAAAACTCAGTATGTGGAATAGGCAGGTTATTTCAGTTTTGTTTTTACGTCCAATTGTCATGGGATAGCTTAAAAAATACTTAGGCTAGGTTGATGAAACTCAGTTATACAGGCTCATTTGGGGGAATATACATGATATTCATTTTGTTGCTATGGTTACACAAATAAAGTGAAAATAAAATATTAATCCTGGTTCAACTCAAAAAGATTTTAATCTAGGTTGATGAAACTCATGTGGATAGTGGGCCATACGGTGAATATTCACTTTATTTCAGTTTTTTTGTGAGACCAAAATTGTGTTTGGTGTGGTTAAAGAAATAACTGAAAACAAAAATCTACATCTAGCCATTATAACTTAAATGCTTAGGCTAGGTTATTGAAACTTTATGGAGATGATGATCTTACTCTGACACTATTAACCAGGTAGGGGACTGCTGTTTAAAGAAGCATGCAATCAATAGAAAATTGTAAATGAAAATGTCATGTAAATTTATGTATTTGTATCAATTAATATGAATGTGAAATAACTTGTACAGGTGCAGCATAAAAAAACCAAGTATATATAATTTAACACATTGAGACACAATTTGTAAGCTGGTCATCAAGTGTGATCATTATTACAAGGTTGAAATTACTGAGCTACACATTGGGATTAAAGCATGCATTCTAATTACGAAACATCAGAACATGCCAGGAGCATATACTGTTTCTGAGAATACACCAGTTTCTGACATTTAGAATGATACCCGCTGTGCTATTGGGAATCAACTGTCAAAGATAGTTGTGATATTATTCCCTTCTGAGTTTTGTCTTTGTTACTTTATGCCTTTCCTTTTTTCATCATTAAATCTGATTGCACCATTAGTTGTTTGGCAGTGAAAGGTTCATGTTGCAAAGGAAACAAAAGAAAACCATTCCATAAATTTGACAAAATTTGTGATCAAAATCCTAACTACTGTAAGAAAATAAATATGAGCAGATAATAAATACCTTTAGAACAATGCATGAAAATCAATCAGTACTCAGGTACTCACAAATGTCATGGAATAACTAGAATTCCTTGTGATCATTATAATACCTGTTCTGAGAATGTCACCTACTATCGTCAATGCATATTGACAGAGGCAATTTTGATTAGTTAGTTTTCAGTGGGGTCAGTATCTTGTGTAATATACAGTGTTGTTGTGAAAAAGCTAAGATACCTGGCAACAATAAGAGGGAAGGGGAAGAGTGAAATATGAAAGAAAAAGTGATATTGGAAAATATGGATAAACAATTTAATTTGTGAAAAGCGTATTCTAGAAGGCAATATGTCAGAAGATAGTTGTTTGACAGGTAAGTTAGTGACTGCTTATTATCAAGCCTTGTATTATAATAGTAAAAGTAAAAATGAAATCTTTATTTTCAGAAGGTAACATATTAAGATACATGTATCATGAACAGCAGTTTAGTTAAACATATTTAAACAATACATAATTCACTTTCAATATGGCAATCTAATTTGACCTACAATAACTACATTAATATGAATAAAAACAAAGAATTATACGACGTACCATGTAGTATTTCAGTAAATGCATGCACATGAAATTTTATAGACCACATTTTAAAATT
This sequence comes from Dreissena rostriformis, assembly GCA_007657795.1. Lineage (NCBI taxonomy): Eukaryota > Metazoa > Mollusca > Bivalvia > Myida > Dreissenidae > Dreissena > Dreissena rostriformis. Next base: position 25,831 of record VMBQ01007232.1, on the reverse strand, counting down.
CATAAAATATATGAATTGATTGGAAATAAGTTAAACGTTTTACATTGTGCATTAAATCTGAATAATAAATATGCATGTATTCACATACATTTTTATGCCCCCAGAACATAGGTTCTGGGGGCATATTAAAATTGCAATGTTAGTCTGTTCGTCCGGATTAGTTTCCACTCAATAACTTGAGCAATTGTCATCAGATCTTCACCAAACTTCATGAAAATGTGTAAGGCAATAATATCTTGGTCAAGTTCGATAATTGGCCAAATTGACCCAGACACTCCTGAGCTACAGCCCTTGAATCTTCGTAAAATTGTTTTTTTTTCTCGTTTCCGCTCAATAACTCGAGCAATTGTCATCAGATCTTCACCAAACTTCATGAAAATGTGTAAGACAATAACATCTAGGCCAAGTTCGATATTCGGCCAAATTGACCCAGACACTCTTGAGTTACGGCCCTTGAATCATCATAAAATTGTTTTTTTTTTCTCGTTTCCGCTCAATAACTCGAGCAAATTTCATAGGATCTTCGCCACACTTCACGAAAATGTGTAAGGCCATAGCATCTAGGTCAAGTTTTATAATCGGCCAAATTGACCCAGACACTCCTGAGTTGCGACCCTTGAATCATTGAAAAATTGTGTTTTTTCTCGTTTCCGCTCAATAATTCAAGCAATTGTCATTGTATCTTCACCAGACTTCATGAAAATGTGAAAGGCAATAACATCCTGGCCAAGTTTGATAATCGGCCAAATTGACCCAGACACTCCTGAGTTACAGCCCTTGAATCATCGAAAAATTTAGTTTTTTCTTGTTTCCGCTCAATAACTCGAGCAAATGTCATAGGATCTTCGCCACACTTAATGATAATGTGTAAGGTCATAAGATCTAGGTCAAGTTTAATAATCAGCCAAATTGACCAAGACACTCCTGAGTTACGGCCCTTGAATCATCGAAAAATTGTGTTTTTTCTCGTGTCCGCTCAATAACTAAAACAATTGTCATCGGATCTATACCAAACTTCATAAAAATGTGTAAGGCAATAAAATCTAGGTTAAGTTTGATAATCAGCCAAATTTAACCGGGCACTTCTGGGTTACAGCCCTTGAATCATAAAAAAAATGCATTTCCGCTCAATTACTCCAATAATTGTCATCGGATCGTCACCAAACTTCATGAAAATGTGTTCAGCAATAAGATCTACGTCAAGTTACATAATCACCCAAATTGACTCATAGACTCCTGAGTTATGGCCCTTGAATCATCGAAATTTGTATGCATATTTATAGCAATCTATGTTCCTGTACTTGGGTTTTGCCTAATTGCTGTATTTTATGAAATTTGTTAAAAGTGCTGTGAACTCCTTTTTATGCCCCCAACAGGCGGCATATAGTTTTTGCACTGTCCATCAGTCGGTCTGTCTGTGTGTGTCTGTCCGTCCGTCACACTTTTCGTGTCCGCTCTCTAATTCAAGTAGTTCTCATCCGATCTTCACCAAACTTGGTCAGAAGTTGTATGTAGATAATGTCTAGGCCAAGTTCAAACATGGGCCATGCTGGGCCAAAAATTTAGGTCACGGGGTCACTTAGTGCGTTTTAAACATTCAGCATGGTTTCCGCTCTCTAATTCAAGTAGTTTTCATCCGATCTTCACGAAACTTGGCCACAAGTTTTATCTAGATAATGTTCAGGCCAAGTTAAAAAACATGGGCCATGTCGGACCAAAAACTAGGTCACGAGGTCAAAAACTAGGTCAGGGGATCACTTAGTGCGTTTTAAACATTCAGCATGGTGTCCGCTCTCTATTTCAAGTAGTTTTCATCCGATCTTCACCAAACTTGGTTACAAGTTTTATCATGATGATCTCTAGACCAAGTTCGAACATGGGCCATGCCGGGCCAAAAACTAGGTGACGAAGTCACTTATTGCGTTTTAAACATTCAGCATGGTGTCCGCTCTCTATTTCAAGTAGATTTCATTCGATCTTCACCAAATTTGGTCAGAAGTTGTATCTAGATAATGTCTAAGCCAAGTTCGAACATGGGCCATGCCTGGCCAAAAACAAGGTCATGGGGTCACTTAGTGTGTTTTAAACATTCAGCATGGTGTCTGCTCTCTAATGCAATTACTTTTCATCGGATCTTCACCAAACTTGGTCACAAGTTTTATCCAGATGATCTCTAGGCCAACTTTTAACATGGTCATGCCGGGCCAAAAACTTGGTCACGGGGTCACTTAGTGCGTCGATGTATATCTCAAAAACATTTACACAGTTACGCTTTTATGTAGTGACAAAGTTACAGTTGGGGGCATCCGTGTCGTGTGGACACATTTCTTGTTTAATCATGCAAATTAACTAAAAATAAAGGTACTTTACTAAGAATCTTTAGAACCAATAGTTGTTTCTGACAAGAAGGTGTATTAAAATGAGTACAGATTATATACATCAACAGATGGAAGTGTAACTAAAATAATAAAAATAATAACAAAAACAATAGCATAAACAAAACAAGATAAATTGCATTCAATAAAGATACGGTTTGCATTTACTTTGGAATGAGTGATTTGATTTGGCAAGTAAACCTGTATTAGGCAAATTGTTCCAGGATAGTATTCTATAATTTTTGACATATTTTCATGTATTTAGTTTTTTGTACATGGTGGAATTTCCAAATAAATTGGCACGATTAGGATCATCATAATTATATAGATTTTGAGTTGATAGTCACTCGCTTTGAGGTCATGGCAACACATTAATAGATAGAGTTAGCACTTAAATTGACATCTTTCCTGAGTTCTGTATCAAATGTGTTTGAATTCACGGATGTTTGAACATTAGCAGCATGAAAATGTTGATCACCATGTTGCCTTGTACTTCTATACTTTACTTTTGTTTCCTGAGTATGCTGGTTTCACAATGGAACATTTGTGATATAAATCCATGTTTTCCCGTTGTATCGTACAAAATTAACTCACTATATTTTATGAAAGTGCCATGAACAAACTTCAGATGGTGAACAATCTCAGTTAACGACTGGCAGTTGTCTGCACTATAGTCACACTGCAAGCGGTTCATCTTGACCCTGAACACGAAATTAAAGTACACCAGCAAGATGTACTATTATTATGACATTTATACAGTACTGTTTGTGTTATTATCTTACTAGTNTCAAAGTGCCATAACTCTGTGAAAAATCATCTGACTAGAACCTGCTGATAATATGCACATCTCCTCTTGGTAGTGAAGCTTCCCATAAAGTTTAATTGAATTCCAGTCATTAATTGCTGAGAAATAGCCCGGACAAAAATTGTGCATGGACGGACGCACGCACGACAGACGAAGTAGCGTCTTTATGCTCCCCCCCAAACATTTTGGGGAGCATAAAAACCACCAAGCATAGAAGCTAGTCATCTAGATACAAACATGAGTACTTTAATAATATTATGTCTCAGCATTAAAATGTTCCCAATCCTTTTTTCCAGGCAGACTTTCTTATTCCATTTTGTTGATATTTTGAATAAATAGAGAACATAAGGGACATCAGGGTGGCCCTGAAGCGATCACCTGAGTTCAAGGTACACCAATTGTCAAGATAAGACATGATTTGGTGACCTAGTTTTTGACCCAAATTGACCAAGATTCTAACATGGCCTAAATATTGTTAAGATAATCATGGTCAAGTTTGATCAAGATTGAGACATAAATGTTGCTTCTAGAGAAGTAACTTAGTTTTATCTAAAATTTGGCCTCGTGACCTAGTTTTTAGACACACATGACCCAAATTCTCACTCCGCCTACATATTGTCAAAATAAACATTCAGATAAGCTGTATAAAGACTGAGTAAAAAATTAGGCGTTAAGAGAGGTCACAAAGTTTTTCTAAGATTTAATCTGGTGACCTAGTTTGTGGAATCCTAAATATTGTCAAGATAAGCATTCTGACAAAGTTTCTTCAAGATTGAGTCATAAATGTGGCCTCTCCCGTGGTTGCAAGGTTTAAAAAAGATATGACCTGGTAACAAAGTTTTTAAACACAAATGACCAACATTTAATATTGGCCTAGATATGCTGAAGAAATACATTCTGATCAAGGTTCATCAAGATTGAGCAACAAATATGTCTGCTACAGTGGTAACAAGGTTTTTATCAGATATGATCTGGTGGCCTAGTGTTTGGAAGCATGCAAATGAGACTTTAAACTCTAAATATTGTCAAAATGTACATTATCAGCATAGAACAAATCATTTTTTAAATGATCAGAACAAGTTTTAGGGAATTTAACTTCAACAGAAATGGTCAGGAAATTAATTTAATGCATCAATATGAATATAAATTAATAGTAGAATCGCACTTACTTTGTCAGAGCTGGTTTTATTAATGATTAACACCCCTATGGTTTCACCAAAAACTGTTGTGCATTAGGAATCTTATATCTTAGGTCTGTTAGTTAGAAAAGGGATTAATCATCTGAATTGACTCAGTTTAAAAAAACAAAATCATGCAAGTGAACACAAGTTTTACACTTAAAATGTTAAGGGGATTTATATTTGCAATGATCAAATAACTAAATATAAAGAGCGTCCAGAAATATTATTTCTAGTTCCTTCATTAAAAGGACATTTATATATTCATTCTGAAATGTCAGATTTGTCTTGTCATGTATTTTAAAATCTTGTTCAATTTAAATCTAGTCCGTAGTACATGTACATAGTCTTTAAGCATTGAATCTTACACACATTTAGTTCTTTTTCAGTGAATCTTCAAGTACAAAATTTGAATGGTAAAATATTTATAATATCCCTTACCCAGCCATATTTTGCATGGGCTGGTAAGGGCAAACAAACATATTTTAATTTTTGGCCTAACCTACTTTTAATACATGCAAATTTCTTAGTGTAAAATGGCACTTCAATAAGGTGTCCTTTCATTGTGGGAAATACATGTGTACACTTTGAATAAAATCCCTCAAGCAAATCCTAAGACAAGGGACAAAATTGTCACAAAACCAGGTTTTCAGTTGAAAAAAGTCCATTTATGGCCATATTTGACCTTCAAACAAAAAAAAATAAAAAAAAAATAAAAAAAAATTGACCTTTGAACTCAAAGTGTGACCTTGACCTTGGAGATATCGACGTAATTATTTCGCGCGACACACCGTCCAATGATGGTGAACAAATGTGCCAAATGATTTTAAAATCTGACAATGAACGACATAGTTATGGCCCGGACAAGCTTGTTCCGCCCGCCCGCATTCGCCAATCTAATAACCAGTTTTTTCCTTCGGAAAACCTGGTTAAAAATAGCTTACCAAAAAACTTAACAAGGGACAAATTTGTCACAAAACCAGGTTTTCAATGCTGAATGTAAAAAACGCACTAAGTGACCCCATGACCTAGTTTTTCACCCGGCATGACCCATATAAAAACATGACCTAGACATCATCTAGATACAACTTCTGACCAAGTTTGGTGAAGATTGGATGAAAAAAACTTAAATAGAGAGCGGACACAAGCTTGTTCCGCCCGCCCACATTCGCCAATCTAATAACCAGTTTTTTCCTTCGGAAAACCGATTAAAAAAAAAGCTGTACAAATAAAGGTATGCACGGAACTAGCCTAGATTTCTGAACCAATTACCTGTGAATTGAACATGAGGCTGTTATTTGATGAGAAGTCTATCATGATACAAGGGGTCCCTTTTTCTGGAAACTGTATATCATGTGTTGGCTTGTTTGCTCCAAGACCTGTTAATAGCATAAAAAATACAAGTGACGAAATAATTGTAATCAAAAAGTGAGTTTATTGCTGATACATTTTTGTATAAAGATTATTGTTTCAGTGACAATGTACTTAAAAGGAACTCTTGATTGATACAATTTCCAATAATATACATGTGCATTTGATATAGGTGGCATTATTTTCATTTTAAGCAGCAATGCATAAATACAAAGTAACCAGAATAATATGTATTCTGAATGTCAAATAAAAAAGGACAGAAAGAAAACTAGACATTAATACAATGAAGTTGCCTGTGATAAACTGGCTGTAGCAACATGATAACTGAACAGGTTCATGAAGATACCATTTAAGATAATCTGACAGTTTAAGATATCAGTAATTTTGATACAACATGTTTGTGTAATGAAATGTACAGATAAAACTGAATTACTTTTTGATTATTATATGTGATACTGTATTCTTTACACACAAATACGAAAGGTGATGGCTTCTAGGAACTGCAGCAGTTCCACACAAAGCATGTATTCATCAAACAACCCCTAAGGAGTTCAGTTGAGACCTCAAGGAACTTGACTATTATGAGCTGGTAATGTTCTCTAGCCTAGTGTTTACAATAAAACTGCCACTAAACCTGGTAGCAATGGTTTTTTTTAACAAACCACCATTTTCTAACTGAGTCCAGATGTCATAACAACTTTTTTTTTTTTTCTTAGGAAGTTTCATGATGAGTGGAGTACCAACGTGATTTCTAAAGGTTTTACTACAGCCAGATAAGGAAAACTGCACCGTCTCATGCTGGACTGGAATCATATTTCATTCTGCTGAGAAATCATAAGAACAAATGTTCAGACCGAGTTTCATGAATATTTGGTAATAAATGTAGCCTCCAAAGCTTTTGCAAGCTTTTTCTTAAATTCGATCTTGTGACCTAGTTTATTACCCCACATGACCCAGTCTTGAACTCTGTCTGGATATCACTTAAAAACATGTTCTGAGTAAGTTTCATAAAGATTGGGCAATAAATGTGACCTTCAGATTTTTCACAAGCTTTTTCTTTTATTAAGTATTTTTATCCCAAGTGACCCATGTTCGAACTTGAATGAGATATCATTAGGACAAATGGTCTGAGATATCATTAGGACAAATGGTCTGAGTGACCGAGATATCATTAAGACAAATAGTCTGAGTGGCAAAGATATCATTAGGACAAATGGTCTGAGTGACTGAGATATCATTAGGACAAATGGTCTGAGTGACCGAGATATCATTAGGACAAATGGTCTGAGTGACCGAGATATCATTAGGACAAATGGTCTGAGTGACTGAGATATCATTAGGACAAATGGTCTGAGTGACTGAGATATCATTAGGACAAATGGTCTGAGCAAGTTTCATGAAGATTGGGCAATAAAGGTGGTCTGGAAAGTGCTCACAAGGCAAATATTGACGACAGACGTCAGACGGTGCAAAAAAAAACATCAGAAAACCTCACCATGAGTATGAGCATGCTTGGGTGAGCTCAAAAGTGACTTAATCACAAGGCTAAGGATTGTAGGGGCAGTTAGTAGGCGAATAGGTAACAACTAAGCTATTATAAAAAAAAAATATAGATTGTGTTCATCTTCTAGCTTGATATTCTAACACCTTGTTACCAGTAAATACACAAAAGATTTAATGAGACCTGTATCCAAACATTCAAGTTTGATAAAAATACACTAAGAGCAAGAAAAATATCAATATGTGATTCAGATGAGTGAACTACCACATTTTCAATACTGCTGGGGAATATTTTCAAATGTTCAAAAAACAAATATTACAGATTTTTCAAAATATAAGGATGTCTTTTCATATAGAGCCTGGAATATTGTCGCTCACAAAGCAACATTAATTCACAGGCAATCTTAATGGCAAACATTGAAGTACAAAAATCAATAACGTTATAGAAATTCAATAATCATGGCACATTCAATTAAATTATACAAAAGGAAGTAAAATACATGTACTTACCAACATTTTTGGTTTCTGATACAGAAAAGCTGTGGAAATTGCAACGGAAGGAACGCGTGAGGTATTTCTATCCTGGCAGAATGGTGCATGAGTACATGTGGGTAAGGTATAGTACACATTTTGGCACAATTTTGCAGAGAACATACTGAAAAATGTTTTTTACGTAAGACATTAAGTTATCTTTGCGATAAAACTCTAAATAGAATAGTAATGCCCTTTGTAATTTCCCATAATATAACACAACTCTTTTACTTTTGTTTCTCTCTCTGTTTCATCTTACAACTGCAATTTCACCGTTTAATTTACCAAATTACTACTTTTGAGGGTGTGAGTGTTTCAGGAACCCCAGTACCAGAAGGGGTGGGTTAATGTCCTCCTGACGTAGACTAGAAAATTGAAGCCAAGGGTCAAATAACTTAATCTTATGTGTTTGAGCTCATAAAACATACAGCAAATGGAACACAGAATTGTTCCAATACTTTTTTCAGAGAAAACATAAAAGTGCTTTGTCTAAAACTATTTCAACTCGAAGATGAAAACAGCCCGCTTAATAGTTGGAAAACTAATTCTCGCAACAGATTGGATTTGGAGGGATATTTAAGATAGTAAGTGTTATATTTGTTTAATTTTGATTGTATGAGATGTGTAATTACAGTGTGAATGAATGTCAAACCGCATTATGCATGCCTGCAATGTGTTTTCGATGAAGCCAAATCAATTCTAGATAATGTTTTTGCAAGTTTGCTGTTTAATGACCGCTTTACGGTAGAATTGTGTCAACAGGCATCGATTTATTCCTCTAGTAAAAAGTCTTCTGCGTTGTTCGATACCAAGGTTTTACAATCGGTTGAAAATTGATGGAGCAGTGAGCTTTGAAAATTGGCTGGTTGGCCGAGATCAGCATTTCAAAGGGTCTTAGTCACATACCTTGTCATATAAATAACATACGCAAAAATATAATGGTTTTTTTTTAGTCACTTTTCACATACCTTGTCATATAAATAACATAAGCAAAAAAATTATAGTTTTTTTGGGGTGGCAGACGTTTCCCCCCCAAGACGTTTCCTCCCCAGACGTTTCCTCCCTAGACGTTTCACCCCCATTTTGGGGGTGAAACGTCTGCATAATTTGTTAATGTATATTAGCAGTAGTTTATTTAATTTAAAAAAATAGATGTAAGTTGAGTCTTGACTGATTAAAATATTATTAAAAGATATTATATGGTTGTTTAGGGAAGCCTCTAACAAATTTTACCAATTAAATAGATCTAATTATAATTGTTTTAATAAGTGCTTGAAATTTGTCTTGCATTAAATCATTTTAAATGGAATAGTATGTTACAAATTAAACAATTATAACTATTGTATTAATGAATTGAGTAAAAGCACACCTTTGATGTTCTTTGATGGTCATTTTAAGTTTTTTTTTGTGGAATTTACTGGAATTGGGATTAAAAATGTTTTTCCATTAAAAATATGACTGAATAACAGCTTTAAAATCAGCTGAAAAAAAAGCCCTGAGTTGCAAGGCAAATATAAATGTGCATCTTAAGTCTTAAGAAAAACATAGATTT
>VMBQ01007231.1:0-48524 GCA_007657795.1 Dreissena rostriformis | reverse complement strand
GAATTTTAGCCCCCATTATCATTACGTTCAATTGAACGTCATCATTAAGAGATGACGTCCAATATATCACTTCATTCCATATGAACAACCAGTGTTCAGATAGAACAAAATAAAGTGGTAATATAAAAGTCATAGTCAAAATTCATATATTCCACAATACAACACTACTCTGGACGAAAATGCATCGCTTGTTTAATCAATTTTAACACAAATCCGCAAATCTGTATAACATAGACACCAACATATCGCTTGAACCTTACTGTTGCATCGATTTCATTCACAGTAAGATGTTTCTAACTTAACAATACTAACTGTAAATCATTATTTCGAGACAGTTGTTAAAAATAAAGGAAATAACCAACAAACCTAGATAGTTACCGTTACTTTGTGCGTTCATTACTAATAATTTATTTTCTACGGCTTTTTTCAAATGTGGACCATATATGTAATTTATCCCTTCCAGATATGTGGTTTACAGGTTTAACATTCAATTTCCTCTTAGATTATTTAATATATCGCTAGTTGGTACGTTAACATTTCTACAACGGGCACTTTTTACAAATAAAAATATTGACATACGCCCAACTATTCAAACACTATCCTCCTATATTACCAAAAGTCGTAACAATATTGAATTAAACTGATAATGGATGTTAAACATGGAAACAGTTAAACAGGGGGTAGATCGTACGCAAGTAACTGTTGTGGCGTAAGTGAGAAAAATATTAACTATTGTTCAAAATGGCGGCCAACGGCTGATATTTCGATTTTTTCGCCTGAACTTTTGAAAGGTTTGTACATTTACCATACTTATTCGACATTATCCATACGCGCAAGATGTGATACTGATAGATATTTAACCTCGGTATAAATCCTGTAGCTGCATTATCAATATTAAAAAAGTTATTGACGACTTAATACGCAAGTTCCTGATTGTTTACGATTGACACGGCTCATTGTTTGTGCATTTTTAGGTCATATATAAGGTTTTCTCAGCAGTTTTCATGGAAAGGTGGACTCAAGAACCATCATAGTGTCCCTTGCCTGAACACCAGGATGCTTCCAAAAGGCAATCGCACTATATGCATCAAAATTCGAAAATTAACCCCCATTTTCATAACTGTTGAGCACAGTAACCCCACTTTCCGTAACTGTTGTTTATGCAAAAAGCACACTTGGTATGTGTACATGAGTCCAGGCTAGTCCTGAAATAAGGACAATGTTTTGTCAGTATACTTGGAATACTAAGATTGGCCATGCAATAGCCCTTAATCATTGTATTGCTCAAGGAGCAGAATGAAAAGTGGATAAAAAATTCTATATTTTGAAACATATGCAAGGCATTAATGTATTTATATAAAGATGTGTTTGTGCAGTTACCATCCCATCTCTCAAAACTTAGCGTTCTGCGTTTAAAGATACCATCGTTCATATTATAGATGACCACTTATGAAAACAGTCAAATGTTCCAGGGAAATGCAACTGTATTTTGTTGATTCATATAAAGACATTTCTATTGTACAGGATATACACTTAATTCTTATTATAAGCAATTCATTTTTAAATGCTGTATAATACTGTTTTGCCGTTATGCGCAAATATCGTTAGAACGTCCATGTTAATTACTTACTTAAATTCCATAGTTCTCTTTTAGTTTAAATTATTCAAATTCCACTTTCTCATATACTAGTAGTTACACATAACAATAAGTTTGAATTGACCTCAAAGCGTTTCTATTATATAACTATAAACATGAATACATAATTGATAAAATCTTGACTGGGTAGAAAAAAATGTTTATCGTCACTGTTTCTGAATTTGTTTTTAAATTTCTTTTTAGAATATTATTTTATTTCTTTTTTGTTACCATATTTAAAAAAAAAAAACCCAGATGTTTTCATCTGCGCTGTTTAACTGTTATTAAGGCGAAAAACATTGCTTGTTTCTGGTATTAAAAGGGTATGATAGGTAGTCGATGTATAAATTATTTTATAAACGGCGTAGTTAGCTTTGAGATTAAACACAAAATTGTGAAACAGGTATAAGATAAGACATTTGTGAAAGTGACGGTATCATAGCAAATGTACACACATCACACCAAGAAATGTTCTTAAGTCGAAGCTTTTTTTTGCGCTTTGTGTTACTGGAAACACGTCTTAATACTTTACCAATTTACATTTCAGGGGACGTTTTTGAAGAAGGATACGGTACCAAATCAAGAGTCGACTAAGTCGGTATAAAAAAGGTCAAAATACAATGGTGTATTTGTTGTACAATCTGATCGAACAAAATGCCTATTAAATCACCTGCAGCCAAACGACTATGCGTTGTTAAAACACCAGTTCTGTATGCAAAAATTAAAAGGTTAACTATACACCGAAAACTTCAAGTCGGCAACGTTTCCTGTCACCAAAACACCAAGCTGTTTTTTTCCTAAAAAACCCTTTGGCGCAGACAACAAACGAACAAACATCACCGCAAGGACAATCTGTAACTTATGTGACAAAACTGAAATTACAATTCGGCAAACAGGAAAATAACGAATACCACTTTGTCAATTAATATACTTCGTGTTTTGTGGAATTCGAAAATCAAGATTTGGATATTAACATTGACAGACTCAGGTTCGAATACCTCTGCCATACGGTATTCCGAAGAAACAAAGGAGTTCTTCTGGACCGGAAAACGATTACTTCGAGGACAGTTTATTAGATATATGCCAGGATTTACCCATGAATGAAGAGTGAAGGAACGCCACAGTGACCTGGGTTACTACGACCCCGAGGAGTCTGACATTAACCTACCGGTACCATCGGATTTCCAACTGTTTTTAAATTTAACATTCATCATTTTGTTTTGTGTTATATTTGATAAGATATGTCTAAGTAAAAGCTTATTTTTATACTTTATTCCATACTTTGTTATATCTATGAATACACTTTAGATGTCATAGTCCCTTTAAATCAATGTGGAAACAATATTCGTTTCCCGGAAATCATAGAAAAGTTTTGTCAGCTAATGTACATTAGAGACAAATAACCTCACATAACGAGGTAGTGTTTTTTATGTAAGTGGTCTCATAGTATTGATCAGTATGAGATTAAAAGTAAGTAACTAATACGTGTGAGGCACAGTAAAATTGTTTTATCCGTTTTGCGATTTAAATCCGCGAGACAACTACAGCGAACTATAATTTACGAAGTTTTTCTGTGTGAGTTGAATTGCTGCGTAAAAATGTTCACGTTTGTGTTTTACATGAATGCATACATCTGTATAATATACTACACATTAGCCGTTCCATACTCATAAGACATAACAAAATGTACTAGATTTATTGTTATATTTATTAACAACTAATAATGATTATAAAATAAATTCAAATTAATGTAAATTGCCTATAAACATGTAAACACACACGGTGTTTCTGTTTAAACAATTATAACGAAACATAAAAGCACAATACTATTTGTAATGAGTATCACAACGCTTTTGAGGGATATGTATCACAATTAAATGTATGCACACTCGGATTCCATTCAAATTTTAAACGACTTGAAAAGTATATTACATAATTAACTCATAGTTCATGTCACTTATATGAAACTTAACTAACACTATTAATGCCATAAAAATATGCTTTATCAACCAAAAACCATACTAAACCATTGCATACATTTAAAATAATCTCCCTTTTTCAATTATATTTAAAATGAATATGTATGCCGAAATCCAAATACAATGTATACGCTCTTTTTTGATTATCAATGTGTTATTATCACAGACAAATAACAAAATCACATATAATTGGTATATTCATACTGGTAAATAAAAGCAAACAACTTCAAGTATACAAAAATAAAACACTCATTTCCAGAATGCCGACTCCTAGTATAAAACACCATGTTACTTCGAGCATATTTCACAGATGAATATCTGTTTCATTAGAATGTGTACTTATATATTGTTGAAACGCGTATCTTGACTGGCATGGCTCCGCACACAGTTTACACGAATACGTCGATGCCTTGCCCAAGTGCAGCTCATTCTCATGCTTGTTTAGCCAAAACGTCGTAGTGCACACCTTCCCACACTGACTACAAAGTTTTGGACTATCGGTGGGGGAACGGGTGTGTTTTGAATGTTTTACCGCACCCTGGAAAATCGCACACGTAGGTGGATCCACTATGAAGCTGCATGTGCCTCTTTAAAGAGTATGCGCTCGATGAAGCAACACCGCACACTTCGCATTCAAGGTACTCTCCGTTGGACGATGACATCTGTAATAATAAAACATGAAATAATTCACCAAATGTGATTAAAGGCACACCGATTTCGAAAATGACTTTGCAAGACTGCTTTGATTACACATTAAATGACTTCCACTATATTTGTCCATGCACAATAAGTACTAACAATGTGTCGTAACTGTGTGAAGTATTATAGGTTTGAAAACTTTGCACGATATGGATTAATATTGTTTTATTGTAAGGTTTAACCCATTTCACGGCGGTATGTATGTATTTATTTTGACCTTGCAGTCAAGGATAACCCATGAAAGTGCAAGCACTTATTTCCAATGGGGTCCTTTGGTTTTGCTGAAGAGATAGCGGGTATAAGAGACAGTTTTTGAGATACAAGGAATCCGGGTGCAATACCCTAGCTCTTTGCGAATAGATCCCTTGGTTCTTTTACGTGCTCAGTGTATAGCACCGATACACGCGAGAATTACCTGGGTTTCATACCAGTACATCTCTAGTTGGGTGGGAAACACTTGAAGCATTTCTGAAATTTCCAGTGCCCCGGCCAGGGATTGAACCCACGACCGCTGGAATGGTAGACCAGTGTTTTACCACTAAACTACCGACCACCATAAAGAGATGTATAGAGGATACATGGGCATTGTTTTCAAATACGTGCGCACGTTTTACGTATTGTTCACGTGTGCATGTAATAGTGAATACGTGCGCACGCAGGTGTGTATGAATGCGCAGGTGTTTTCTAAAATATACATGCGCACGTGAAATCAATATGTGAGCATGTGAAAGCAATACGTGCGCACACGAAAGTAATACGTGCGCATGTGATAAATGGATCAATGAAAAAGTAACAAGTGCGCATGTGATAAATGGATCAATGAAAAAGTAACAAGTGCGCACGCAGAACGTAAAACATGCGCACATAAACATTAATACGTGCGCACGTTAACGTTAATGCATGTGAACGTATAGGTGAATACGTGCGCATGTATTCACTATAGTGTACGCACGTGAAAGCAATTCGTGAGCATGTGAAAGCAATTCGTGCGCACATGAAAGCAATACGTCCGTACATGTATTGTAAAAAATATGTCATATGCCACCGTACATTTAAGTGTGACTCCAGAAATTATAGTGACACATCACTAATTAACAAAGCAAACCTAAACGTGCGTATTTAATTCGGTATTCATTTTTTTTATTGTTGTACTCTGACTTTTGCAAAAACAAAAGTTACGGCAAGTGGGGCTACTGTGCTCAACAGTTATGAAAATGGGGGTTAATTTTCGAATTTTTATGCATATAGTGCGATTGCCTTTTGGGAGCATCCTGGTGTTCAGGCAAGGGACATTATGATGGTTCTTGAGTCCACCTGTCCATGAAAACTGCTGAGAAAACCTTATATATGACCTAAAAATGCACAAACAATGAGCAGTGTCAATCGTAAACAATCAGGAACTTGCGTATTAAGTCGTCAATAACTTTTTTAATATTGATAACGCAGCTACAGGATTTATACCACACACGGTTCTGACTATATCCCGCACCAGGACACCCATCTACTTGCATTAATTTTTATTTTATCATAGTGCAGTAGTGGAAAGAGTTATAACAAATAGTAATAAAACAAGAAATAACAAAGACACATGTACATAAAAATATGTATGAAGCAGTCCAATCTTATTTTTTTATATATTCTTTGTTTCCGTAACATCAAAGCGTAAAACATGTACTCCAATTATGAAGGAAAAAGCATGAATGCAAATTATCAATTAGTTAATAATATTGAAAGTTCTCACTAGAAATAAAAAACAAATTCCAAGCGCTGCAAGATCTACAAGAGGAAGAGGTGAATACCAGAAACTCAACTGTCGACGCTGCATGGACAAAGATTGAAGGGTTCTATACAGAGAGAAGTCAGTCATGTTTGGGATACAGGACCGGGCAAAAAAGGAAAGTGTGGATCCAGCAGGAAACATGGACAGACATCGAGGAAAGACGAAACATCAAAAAGAGAGTGACAGATGCAAAGTCAGAACGCCTGAAAGAACGATACCAAAAGGAATACTCAGAAGCCCACAAGAGAGTGAAAAGACTAGCGAGGAAAGACAAAAGGGAATACATGGAAGAACTTGCTACACAGGCAGAAACAGCGGCGAACAAAGGAGAACAGGGAAGCCTATATCAGATCACCAAACAGATAAGCGGCAAGTTCAAATCAGCAAGCCAGGCCCAGTGAAAGATAAACAAGGCACACTTCTAACAACAGAGAAGGAAATTGAAGAAAGGTGGGCAGAACACATTCAGGAAACACTAAACAGACCAGATCCTGAAAACATACCAGAAATAGAGGAAGCTGAGGAAGATCTAGATATCAGCATAGAGCCACCCACAAAGGAGGAAATAATCAGAGCAATTAAGACCCTAAAAAACAACAAAGCCCTAGGAGGAGATGGCTTGAATGCAGAACTCTTTAAGATAAACCCAGAAACATCAGCAGCAATATTACAACCACTGTTCGAAGAAATTTGGAAGAAAGAAGAAGTTTCCAGCTACTGGACAAAAGGCATTATCATCAAATTGCCCAAGAAAGGTGCACTGAATGACTGCAACAACTGGCGGGGTATTACATAACTATCAGTGCCAAGCAAGATCCTCGCCAAAATCTTCATACAGAGGATTTCAGACAGCGCGGATGAGAAGCTGAGAAAAGAACAAGCCGGGTTCAGAAAAAACAGGGGACCCATCGACCATATCTTTGCACTCAGAAACATCATCGAGCAGTGCACAGAGTGGAAAAGACAACTTTACGTCAATTTTGTGGATTTTCAGAAAGCGTTTGACAGTGTGCAAAGGGACAGCCTTTGGAAGATTCTCATGCACTATGGAATACCCCCAAAACTGGTCCTCATGATGAAGAGTTTTTACCAGAACTATTCCTGCATAGTCGGAGACAACAACATCAGCTTCCAAGTGAAAACAGGGGTCAGACAGGGTTGTGTAATTTCATCGATTCTGTTTAACATTGCCATCGATTGGGTGATGAGGAACACCACCAAAGATGCTCAGAGAGGCATACGCTGGACTCTCTTCATCACCCTCGACGATCTGGATTTTGCTGAAGACCTGGCACTGCTATCACATACACATAAAAACATTCAAAAGAAAACCGATCGATTGTGTAGGTTTGGAGGCCAAATTGGACTTAGTATCAGCCAAAAGAAGACAGAGATTATGCTACTTAACGCCAAAAGACTTACCTCAGTGAAGGCCCATGGCGCCGACCTACCACACACAGACCAATTAACCTACCTGGGCAGCATCATCCGAAAGGACGGAGGCGCTGAGGAGGACATTAAAAGCAGACTGAACAAAGCCAGCAATGCCATGCACACAATGAACAACATCTGGAAATTGGCTCAGTACAGTACCCACACAAAGCTGAAACTATACAGAAGCTGTGTGCTGTCTACCCTCATGTATGGGTCGGAATGCTTGCGCATGACGAAGTCAGATGCTGCAAAACTGTCGTCATTCCACACCACATTCCTCAGAAAGATCTTGCGAATCTTCTGGCCCAGAAAGATCTCCAACAACGACCTTCTCCAGCGATGCAACATGGAAGACATGGAAACGCTTATAACCAATAGAAGATGGATATAGACTGGCCATGTACTGAGTATGGAAAACGATTCCATTCCGAAAGTGGCGCTCCGATGGACCCCAGAAGGCAAGAGAAAGCGCGGTAGACCCAAGCAGACTTGGAGACGCACAGTGGAAGGGGAGAAAAATGACCTCAACCACTCCTGGGCGACTCTGGAAAGGCTTGCAAGCGACCGATAACAGTCGAGAACCTTTGTTGCTGCCCTACACGCCCTAGTCATACATTTAGTTTTGCCGTCACATTGCCGTCGATTCCTCTCGTCCTCCTATCTCCGCAATCTGCATAGCAGAACGACATCGGCATCCATTACCAATCCCCTTACACACCCCTTGCCTCCTCGTCGCACAGTGACGCCCCCTGGTGGACTCCTCACACCGACCGCCTCGTCCTCACCGGCATAGATTCCCAGACGCCAGCTCGAATTCGGCCAACAGCAGCTCGCCGAGGAGCACGAAAGCTAAAGCGTATATCCGCGTTGAGGTGTGCATCATGCGGTGTTGTATCAAACCTACACCCGAAAGAATGAACATATATTATAAGAATATAGGAAATCCTATGTATAGCCTATGAAATACTTTACATTTTTGTAAACAGGATATGTAGAAATATATAACACTCCCTCTGCGGCTGATCTTTGACCCCAAGCGTGTTTGTACTGTCGTTAAAATTATATATAAAAAGTGTTATTAAGTTATTACACAAAACATATATCTGCAAATAATTTCTAAAGAACCAGCATCAACATAAATTAAAAATAACATATCACCACTTTTTGATAAAATAATGCACTAAAAATACGAAATTTAATACAATGTATTTCAAATACATACCGGCAAATATTAATCACAGTAGTTCACTGAAATTCTAAAATGTGATCACCGAAATAAATCGGACGCAGTTATGTTTCCAGGCGGAAAATACCTGAACAGATATAACAGTATATCCTGGCTGGATGACGTGCAAGAAAATTATATTGGTTAAAGACAGACATGATGTTTTATTGACGTAAACATGTTTCGGAAAGAGCATACCATTTTCATGCACGTACGTATTTTATATATGAAAATAGACTACGTTTATGTACACAAAAAAACGCCAATATAAACGTTATTGAAGGGAAAGAGTGTCGGCAACAGGTTTACATTGACTGTTAACAAAGTTTATTTTCTAAATATATTCAAAAGATTGAACAGGGTCCATATTGTGTGGTGATATATGTGTTTTGTACGCTACGAGTACAAGCCTTTGTTGTCGATAACACATGTAAACAAGAGGGCCATGATGGCCCTGTATCGCTCCACTGTTTTTTTTATTCGAAACAAGCGTTCAATGCGCATGGGTTGAAATTTACTCAAGCATGTGACTTTCTCTTTCTATCCCTCGTCCCACTGGGCGCTTAAAGTTGGAAGGGTGAGCATTTTTATATATGGAAAACGTTACTACGGTGTTAACTAAACATACTAAAAAGCCCGGGAATTGTCGCACAGGTCCTTTGCTTATAACGTAGGTACATTTATCTCTCCAAAAGATATTGTCGTTCTTTCTATTTCACATATTTTTAGATGATGAAGTTCAAATCTACGCATGTTCTACAAGATTATTGAAAGTTCCTTCATTCAATCGTAAATCTTTTTCCGAAATGCCAATTTTAAAGTGTTTTAGGTTTCAAAGTTTCTTAATTATATAGTTCATGACATATGAACAATACCTAATGACATAGATCACCCGAACTTTACCTTATTCTTGAGGCATAAGTGAGTGTAGAAGGATTGTTAACGTGGTGAAGAAATTGTTTATTGTACAAAGAAGATATTTGCCTAAGGAAACATCAAGTTACGAGTTTTTCAGGTTCATGAGGTGCCTAAAAGGCAGTAGGAATGATAACTTTGTAGAGGTTGTTTGTTAAACAAAGTAAATGTTTATGAGACAAAAAATTGAATTATAATTCATCAAGATGTTGCGATCATGGCAACACTACTTGCATATGGCGTGAGGTTTAAAGAGATATTGTAACACATGTATACCTTAGTGGGTGGGATAATGTTTATTTACTGTTTGATATTTAACCTATGTTTCGAATGCTGTCTGCAGTTAAGCTATAGTATTGTATGAGACTCTAATGATAACAGACTGGAAAATTTACCTGGATTACCAGCTACGCGATTGTTTGAGTTTAAATCCAGATTTTTGTAAAGTTATTGTACACATGTTCACTTAGTGTTATTTAACCCTAGGTGGCGTTGTAGCTGAGAATGACGTCACTATTACGTAAACAATCTGCTGTCAACTGTTTTTATACTGTATCAATTTTTATTGTTTTAAAATACTATTTGCATTTAAAATAGCAAATATGCAGGTAATTTATGTAGTATTATATATTATATTGTTAATACATATTGAAATGTTATATTTTTCATTGAACAATCCAAAGTTATTGGTGATTCTGTCAGTCTTCTGCTGTTCACGTTATGACATTCTAATACTTAGCAGAATTCTGCGGTAACATAATTTCTGAGAGTATAAAAGGCCGTGAGTTCTGAGTTTGAATCACTCTAACCAGAACGGTTGGGTCATTAGGTGGTAACGCAAGAATATGAGAATAAAAGAAAGACAAAAGCTTTTAAAGTTGATGGTTTGTAATTAACAACCTCATAAGAAAAAGAAATAACATACAAATATAACAGAAAAACTTGCAGAATTTTAACAGAAAACTTGCAGAATTTTAACAGAAAACTTGCAGAATTTTAACATAATTATTAACTTATAACTCTAACTTTTCTCATGTAATGTTATCATTGACATAAATGTATTATGTTCATAAATGTGTGATATGATTAAATAATAAATGATATGTTTGACAAAATTTATAAAAAGTGTTTATTTTTCACTTCTAAACTAAAAGAAATTTATCTTGACACGATTCGCTACCGCTTCCGAAGATATTTTACTTTCACAAAAGTCAGAGTCGTGACATATTTTGGTGGCAGCGAAAACTCCATGCTACCAATTTTGTATCATTTCTGCAGAATTTAAATGTTCAGATTTAATGGATTTGCATTAGAATAAATGGATAAATTATATTTGGANTTTATTTCCCTATAAACATACATGCCAGAATTTTTCAGGTCCAAATCGGGACATTCCATAAAAAATTGTAGGGACATTTGACCAAAAAGCGGGACCTAAAACGATCAATCATTACACCTTTACTTTAGTCAGAAGTCTGTATATAACTTACAAAAACTCTAAATTTTTGCCAAATATTGACGATAAACGTGTTTCAGAAATTCGGGAACACATGCGTTCTCCATTTTCCGGAAGTAAACACACTAAATAAACTGAAATGAGGGGTATCCCCGTATGCCTCGATTTGACATCCAATCGGTACAGGGATATCCTCTTGAGCATATGTAAATCATGTAACGCGATGTGAGCTCATCGAGCACCGTTCTTATTCAACCAATCGTCAATTAATCTTAAATTTAGATCAATGCAATATGCACAAACTTTTTTTCTTAAAATCAGTTGAAAACGAAAGTTAATTTCATAATACATGAAACATCAAATGTGTATCGGTCAGCGTTCAAATTGTTTGCTGAAAAAACTGGATTTTGACAGGTTTTATAACCTAATGTGGTATAATACACAGGATAATTGTATCGTTGGAATTGATTGGGCCATGAAATGCAAATGCAGATAGCGTTTAATTTTGTACAATACATCTTTCTATAGCAATTAGCGACCCCTATCGTAAAAACACCATGGTGTGAATGTCTGATAAAATCAAGAATTTCCCGATAAATCGCTGATAAGGTGTCAAAAACAACACTGGAGCAATCGAGTAGTAGCAGTGGATTGTTAATTGGGGGTAATAAAGGGATTAGCGGTGGTAAGTTTTAGCCAAACAGAGCTTGAATAGCGAATTTTATTGGGAACCTATAGACCTTACATCGTTTTTAACGAATGTCGGGACAAATCGTCTTATATCGGGACGCTGGGACAAAGGGCCCAAAAGCGGGACTGTCCCGCCGAGATCGGGACGTCTGGCATGTATGCCGGGCGGGCGGGCGGGCGGGCGGGCGGGCGACTCATGTTTGTTTTTGAAAAATACTAGGATTGCCATATATTGAAATTAGGTATCTGATTTATTCTCTGATAGGTTGCTAGTAATATACTTAGCGGCAGTCATGTTATAAACAAGGGGATTGTTCACGGCATCGGTAGAATATACTTTTAAAAGATACATCTTTTTTAAGTTGGATTCTCCTTACTTTTGGCTACTGAATATTTAAATCACTTATTTCAATGTTGTTAAGTTTATCTTGAACACATATTGTTTGCAATCAGTGTATTTTGATAAACTTTTAGTTTGAGAAAAAAATAGTTTATGCATCCCATAATGAATAAATAGCAAAAACGCATAAACATGCAAAGTTCAACGACTTCCTGTGGCCATGTTTTTTGACGAATCAAATTTTCTTGAACAACTTTTTAATGGGAGCCTTCAAGGGATAAATTTGGCCCCAGGGGCATAATTTGAACAAACTTGGTAGAGAACTATAAGATGTCACTACATACCAAATTTGGTAGCCCTAGGCCCAATGGTTATGGACAGGAAGATTTTTAAAGTTTGCACAAAAGAGGCTTTATATAAGCATATGTTCAGTTTTGTGACCCCCGGGGCAGAGTCAAATTTTAGCCCAGGGGAATAATTTGAACAAATTTGGTAGAGGACTATTAGATGTCACTACATACCAAATTAAGTAGCCCTAGGCTCTATAATTGTGAACAAGATGTTTAAGTTTGCACAAAATAGGCCATATTTTAGCAAATGTTCATTTTTGTGACCCCGGGGCAGGGTCAAATTTGACCCCAGGGGCATAATTTGAAAAAACATTGGTAGAGAACTTAAAGATTTTAATACATACCAAATTTGGTAGAAATAGGCCCAATAGTTATGGACGAGAATATTTTTAAAGTTTGCACAAAAAAGGCCAGTGTAGCTAAAAAACGAGTGTTCTTTTGTATAAAACAGTTTAACAGCTAAACACGTGATGTCAAATTGCGCTAATTTGATAATATGCATGTGCGTAAAGTGTCGTCCCAGATTAGTCTGTGCAGTCCGCACAGGCTTATCAGGGGCGACCTGTACCGCTTTTATGATATTTTTCGTTTAAAGAAAGTCTCTTCTTGGCAAAAAATCCAGTTTATGTGGAAAGTGTCGTTACTTATCTTGGACAGTAATTAACGCACATTCATTAAACCCCCTTTTCACAAAGCGGGGCTCGTATTATTTTGGTTTCGGGAGAATAATAACAACAAATACAGGGAATGTCTATTATGACGTTTTATTAAACATTGAGATATGAATTGTGGGTACGTGAAATTTAGTTCTAAGTATATGTCAAAACACTATCTGTATGAGGTATTATGTAAAACAAAAAGAGAGAATTTACTTATTGACAATACAATATTAAACAAACTTGAGGTAATATTAGAACGTGAAAAGGTCAAAAATAGAGCTATGTACAATTAGAAAGAAGTAAAATAAAACTTCTCAGTAGCCGACCAATCATGTGCCGTTGTAGAAAATGTCAAGGTATAACTGGTTATTTTGGCGTTTATAAATGTGAAAACTCTTCACTAAAATTAATTCTCCGTATTAACATGCATCTTTACTGATGTTTAGAATAAATGGATAAGCTTGTTCTAATGAAAGGTTTACAATTGGAAGTACAAGTACGAATATAAGCCGTTTCCACAATGTAAACCACACACTAATAAATGCACCGCTAGAAACATACAGACATACAACTGTGCAATTTTATTGGTTATTATATAAGTTATATTGACTAATAAAGTCATTTTAAATTTCAAATGTGTATACAGTGGTTGCTAAAAAAACGAAAACCCAAGTGTGGTAGAAATTGTGTTTTACTGCTACATTTTGAGATAGCATTCAGCAGTTTGCTTCATAGGTGATACCTTGATAACCAAAAGGTTTCATTTTATACAACGGCACAAGTAAGGTGGTTCCCTATAACAGCTGCACTACACGCAGACTTAATGAACGAGCTACATTTGTAACTTATACTGTCAGCAATGTCAATTATATATTGTAATACATATCTTGAGCAGAATGTGTGAATAAAATAAAAATAAAACTTTCGTTTGCGCTTTAAAATTGTAAACAACAATGCGTAAAACTTTGAGGTAACAAATACAAATAACCTGAATGAAAATGAGACACTCATTGTTGCTCAAATTAATTTGCTAAATTTCAATACATACCCGTCAATTATTGATGCTACGAACGTCATACAAAATATTTGTACACGGCATATATGTTTGGCTATTTATAAAATGTGAGAAATTTGGGTTTGAATGGTAAACATATTGTTAATATAACAGCCTTAAAAACTCCAAAGCATATCTATACAATATTGATTGAACATAATTAAAAAAAAAAAAACATTTGTGGTACTGCTGTCTTCATTTATTTTAACATTTATCTTGAATTTATCAATGTCTTACCTCCTATAGTGCAAAAGTATATACTTAAACTGAACAGCACTTAAAATAATTGACAGTTTGGAATAAAAGACAACCAAAATAAATATAATATATTATGCATTCACAATGTTTAGGCGGATCCAGTGTGTGTTACCCCCAAAACCAGCCAAGAACGTGGCCCAAGAAATATTATTTAAACCTTGACCCAACCACCAATTTTGCTACCTTGACCTACGGTAGATAAAGAGAAACAGCAAAATAGAGAATAGGTCATAGGTTTAAGCCAACCCATACTGCTGCATTGGTTTTGTTGTTGGAAAATGCAACTGAACACACATGTTTTGAATAATATGAAGTTATGCAAGTATTTACAACAAACTAAAAAAATGTACTGTTTTTAAACTAAGTAATACAGATGGACATTCCATTCTCAGTACAAGGGATTGTATTTTCCAATGGATCCTTGCGACACAAGCAAAAAGAACAGACCTAATACTCATGAGGGAAATTATCATATATTAAAGACCTTCGCAAAATATCTCAGGTTAAAAATATCGCTTTGGGCATTTACAAATCATCACCATAAGGAACTCAGCTATTAGAGCCTGTTAAAAACCATTGAGATGCAAATCTTCAGCTCTCTTAACATAATTGTATTTAAGAATATTATCTTTTCTCATTTCTGTTAAACTTATACTAAGTCTTAATTCGCAGCATAAATTGGTGAATATAGGGGTAGGGGTAGTTTACTAGGGTTGTTTTGAGCCACTTATCGAGGGCTGAACGGAAAACTGTTGTATCTCCTTCTTTATTTAATATGAGTTACAACAGTCTTCCGTTCACCCCTCGTTATGGTTGTGGTGGGGGTCCAATACTTTCCGTTCCTTTTAGACGCTCGACCTTCACATTTGTAGACCATGTTAAGCACTGTATGCATGAGGATACAAGTTTATAAAAAATGCTTACAGCAAACAAAAACAACTGTGTAGTAAAAAGTAAAACGCCATTGGTAATAAAAAAAGACAAGAAAAAATACATTAAATTCTGAATCGCCACCAACATTTGATGTTGTTATTATACAAAAAACACTCTTGTAACCGGTATAAAAGAAAGTCTGTTGTATTATTATTTACGCCTTAAGGAATATTCGTCTGTTTACACCTTCAAAAGGTGTTGTTGTAGTAAACAAAATGACAATCTATGATTGCCTTAAGTTTGCATTCTCTCCTAGATTATTTTCGCTCCATTTGTAGTGTATATCGAAAGTATAAAATGTACCTTTCTGACCTTTCATTTAAACAGAATTACTGCACTAAATTATACACATCTACTACTATAGTAACAGAAATATACACAGAGATGTCGTTCTATTCTTCTAACAAACAACCCTGATATTTTAAACAATTATTTTTCACCTGATAATTTAATATTCTAAAATAAAAATTGTCATTCCACCATTCCACCTGAAGAAAAAAACATGACAAAAATAGACTCCTGATATAGAATCTACCTGATAACTCTCGAAATGACATTTTTGAGGCATGTTTATCTTAGGGTAAATACAAAATATGTGCATACGAGAAAAAAAAATCCACTTATTACAATGAAATAAGGTATATATGGATAAAAATGTCCATACAATTGGTAAAAAAAGATCAGCTTAAATGGTTAAAACAAGTCTTAAAAGTTTGTTCATTTTCTACAAATACGACAAAATGTCAACATCAAATGTCAATATTAAAAAGAACATCGAGTTAAAAATAGCCACAAGAACAAAACAATGATGCAAAAGAATCATATCTACAGAAAAGATCATGAAACAATCTATGGCACTGTGCAATATACCTGATCCCTCAACCCCTAGAAATAAAACAGGGTCAAAAACGAAACAGCTGTAAATGTATGAAAATGTGCGTTGGCTGTTGCAGTAAATTATTTTTTTAATGATTAGTAAATTCATACATTTGTTGATAGTACCTATGAAAATATAAAATAAAAAAAAAAATAAAAATAATTGCCTAAATTTGTATATGATGTTCACATTTTCATACAAGTACAGTCTTCACAAAATAATCATTTTTTCACAAGAATAGTTTATTGCATATGACAGTTACTCAAAATCTGACAGTTAAATACAAATGCCACCAGTGTATTTCACATAGAAAAGTTGGAGTTCGTTTGGCAGGTACAACCAATATTATTATGACATTTACTTGAATCACAGTGTTCATTCGAGTTTGGCCTGACTAGGTATGGTTAACCCTTTCCCACTTAGAATCAAAGTGAAAATGGCTTTATGCAAACAGCATAAAACCAGAACAACCTGCAAGTAACTCGCAGTGTGTTCAGGTTTTATGCTGTTTGCTGCTCATCAGTACCTTGAGGCTAGAAATAAAGCCTTTTAAACTTGAATCTAGTAAGAAAGGTCTTAAATTTAATTTGATTTTCTAAGAGACTACAAACCAGTCAAAGTACTTATCTGAGTTGTAAAGGGTTAAACAATAAAAAAAACAATTGGTAAGTAAGAGATAAAACTTTAGTCATGTAATGGCAACTCAGACACAAAAAAAAACATTTTACCACTTTTATGCAAATAAACTATGCTTGTAAAATAATGTATACATACTGATCATCATCCAGGAAACAAGTTCTTCACTGGTAGCTTTCCTGATGCTATATATACCCTTTTGTATACATGTTTATAATGCTTGATCTTTATATTGAATTCTGAATTCTTCTAGTTCATCCATTTCATTAATTTGAAATTTAAATTTCATTTAATTGAGATTTAAAAAGTTTAATTTGCTGTCAGAAAAGCTACCAAAGTAAAAAATCTTGTTCAAGTTTTGATGACAATAAGCAAGCGATTAACATCAAATACAAAACACATAGCTAACACAAAAGTATCTAATAACAAATCCATAAAATGATTGTGTCATTAACAATAATACACCATTTAGCACATGCATGTACATTAAACAAAAAGAATACTAACAAACTAAAATATAAAATATGATTATGATAAACAAACATTTAAAGCCAAGTTAGCTGTTTGCTCAAAAACTCACAATCAATTTGTCTATTTTATCCACCTGATTTTTTACCAATAAAATGCCACTTTATTTCAGGATAACCAGTAAGAGTTGACATCATTTATTTTCAATAATAAACCAAACTTGCATTTGCAATTTCTCATTTAACTTATTTAATGAACTGATCAATAAATTGCAGTTGATCGAATGTTCAAGTTTTTGTTTTTTTATCAATAGAGAATATCCAAAAGATACCACATAGATGTTTTAATAAAGAGTTTTTTCCAAAAGCGTGTTTATTTAAAATTGTTAAAAATGATCTTGATAATTGATCTTGGTATACAATAATCTGTATACTATAATGGAAAATATTGATATTTTTAACATGGTCAACATCTTTTAATAAACTAAACTAAATATTTTTAACAAGATATTTTCAAACCCAAACACTTCGATAATTATTTTTTATGTTAATTATTTAATAATTATTATTTATTGTGAAATGCGTTTGTGTCTATAAAACTACAAATGAAATGAAAATAAATATAGCAACAGATATTTTACTTAAAGAATACAACTCTTTGACAAACTCTCAAGTATAAATAATATAGTAAAAGGGAAATAAATCCTGAAATGATCACCCTGAGAAAAAAATCATTATTATCTCCCTTTGTAACAAGGAAAAAAATGATTCACAAGACTATAACAAATAAATTATAAAGGTTTCTTTTTTGAGGTAAATTACAAACACAAAAATGAAATAAAATGTGTCAAGAGCGAACAAACCATCATAAACTCGAAAAGATGCTTTATTTTGTACATACTACATTTATAATGTACATATAACCTTTCATTAAATTATATACTTTTATGAGGTAGTACGTTTCAACTTTACATCTTTCAAATATTAATGGACACGCACTCATACATATGAACATTCACATGACTTCTATTTATCAAAATTAAACAGCTAATCTGTCACAGTATTAACTTTATCAATGTGGTCCTTGTGGAACACTTACATTTACATTTTAAATCTTCTATGAGTAATTCTATTGTGGTAGCATTTAGGGCGCAAAGTTATTTTGTTCTATTATTTAGATTTCACAAAAAATAACTTTAAAAACTGCCCTTTATGTGTAAGTACATATTTTAAAAATTAAAATGTGAAAATCTAAAATTTCAGCTATCATCATGTACAATATTCAATGTTTTATCTATGTCTGCCAATCTACATTGTATTATTTTTACATGACTTGTGTTTATTATCTTCATGTTTATAAGACAAAGTGACAAAACCTGAATTGCATTAAAGACATGAGAGGTAAGTTTGTATCTTTAGTTCAGCCTTAACAATGTTTTGTATTTAAGATATGAGAGGTAAGTTTGTATCTATAGTCAAACCTCAACAATGTTTTGTATTTAAGATATCAGAGGTAAGTTTGAATCTTTAGTCAAGCCTCAACCATGTTTTGTATTAAAGATATGAGAGGTAAGTTTGTATCTTAAGTCAAGCCTCAAGAACGTTTTGTATTTAAGATATGAGAGGTTAGTTTGTATCTTTAGTCAAGCCTCAACCATGTTTTGTATTTAAGATATGAGAGGTAAGTTTGTATCTTTAGTCAAGCCTCAACAATGTTATGTATTTAAGACATGAGAGGTAAGTTTGTATCTTTAGTCAAGCCTCAACAATGTTTTGTATTTAAGATATGAGAGGTAAGTTTCAATCTTTAGTCAAACCTCAACAATGTTTTTTTATTTAAGATATGAGAGGTCAGTTTGTATCTTTAGTCAAACCTTAACAATGTTTTGTATTTAAGATATGAGAGGTAAGTTTGTATCTTTAGTCAAGCCTCAGCAAAGTTATGTATTTAAGACATGAGAGGTAAGTTTGTATCTTTAGTCAAGCCTCAACAATGTTATGTATTTAAGATATGAGAGGTAAGTTTGTATCTTTAGTCAAGCCTCAACAATGTTTTGTATTTAAGATATGAGAGGTAAGTTTGTATCTTTAGTCAAACCTCAAAAATGTGACTCAAATTTGAAATTGTAAAATACAAAATGACTGCTAATGCCATTATTTTAAACAATGCCATGACAACAGAAACTGTGGTATACATATGTCCAAACTTGCAGTCATATCATGGTATGGATGTACGAGCAAAAAGCAGAGCCAATCTTACAATAAGGTTATATTTTGCTAGTGAAATTCTCCAAATAAATGATGCTTACAAATGGAAACCCTGAATATGCAAAAACTTAGCTGCCCAAAATAGATTAAACAGGCATAATGCTCTCTTGCATTTAAATGTTGTTATTTAATTACAATAACGTTCACTTTCACCCTTATCAAAGTACTTGCTATGGACACATTTTTTCCAAATACGATTATATGATTTCTATCAACAAGTAAATATGTTTTTTTTCTGTTCTGTTGTCCATATACACAATATTCATATTAAATAACAATTTGTGTTTCAATTGCACCCACGATTATGCCACAACTTGTGACCTTATAGAACACACAGACCCTGTGAATGGTCAAAGCAGCAGGAAAATTGTGTGTGCACTTCAGATAACCATTTTGAAAATATAAATTTAACATTGTTTTTGCAATTTGAACATGCATTGCAAAACATAACCTGGTTTGCTAATGCATCCATGGAAGTTGGCTTGCATGTGTCTAACAAGTTTAAACTACATGTATCTTCAATAAAATTGGCATACCGGTATATAATTGAGTAATAACCTTTTTGTTGGTTTTTTAATATACAGGTTAATGCAACCATACTTAAATGGTTAGTAGCATTTTTATTTATTCGTGATTTTCTTAATATTATTCAAGTTTAAACACAAATATAATTAATGGTACAAAAACATGGCCACATTGATCATTATTTACTTTAACATATAAAATGCCAGCACATTTAACTCCGATAGCACTTATAAGGAATATCAAGTATATAGTTACATATCTAAACAATTATTTTCCACATCACTAAAATATGTCCTTTAAGCACTTAAAAGCTGGGATTTATTCGAATTTCTAGAGTATTTAAATACTCTTGTTAATGTTAATTTATATAATATTTAGTAATTAAACCACCTTGTTCAACTTTTTGTGATTTTTTGTTAATTTGGGGCTTATTTTAATTGTAATGTACATATCCAAATAATGCCCGTTTGTTACAAAACAAAGTTGTAAAACATTGAGCACACAAATGACTGCAAAAAATGCACGTTAAAAATATTCCTTGAAATTTCTGTCATGTCAGCCATAAAGCACTCATAGATGACACTCTGATGCAAACTGATGTCAGTATATGTAATAAATTAGCAAAAATGTAGTCAGTTTACATGCCATTAACATTTCAAGTTAATATTTGAATATTTAAATTTAATATTTGAATATATCAAATTTAAACACATTTCATGCGAAGAGAAAGTAACAGTGTAAAAGCACTAAACACAATGTATTAAACACATCTAGTAAAACATGATTTATGTATACTATTGAAAATGTTAAGAAAAATATATATGGCAACATGTTTGTCTCCATGAAAGTTAAGAAAATGAACATGACAAAAACATGATTACTATAACAAAAGTTGCACACATGAGGTGACCTGATACACATATTGAATAACCATGGATAACTATAATACAACAAACATACAAAATTATATCAATCATAATAAGCTTTAAAAAGCTTAGGTAAAGTTCTCCACAAAAATGAGCACACACAAACAACTTGTGAAAAGTTGTATTCCTTAGATACATAAATATTGACATAGCACAATCATAAAAAGTCCTGTAGATAAAATTCAAGCAAAAACACAATACAATTTACAAAAAAAATCAATTAAACTCCACTAACTACGTATCTTTCATACATTGATAATATATAAAACATAAAAACACATTATATTCGTCCCTGAAGCATTTATGTCTGTAAATACATGTAACAATAAACATAATAACCACTTTGGGAAATTGTTTGTATATTTCACCACACACTGACCCGTACTTCACAGAGAATGTCTACAACAAGCAAGAATAAAACTGACCAGTGCCTCGCGATATAATCTTAATTTCTGTTCATTGACGAATGACAATCATTTAAACACTTCCCATGAATCATAAAAAAAAATAGAATAAGATTACTGTGATAATTTTTATTAAAATACACAATAAATTGACACTTTCTAGCGCTCAAAATAGACCTTTTCACAAAATTTGAAGACAAAGAAACGGGGCACTTGGTTTTGTTGATAATTCTACCTTAAGGAGCCTCCTCAACTAGACTCGAGTGCTGAGAACTCTCATCAGCACCCTCGACAATGAACTTTTCACCACGTTTTTCATCGCAAATGTTCGGAGAGATGCAGCGCAAAGTAAACCCGATCGTGGCAGTCTTCGCCACACACCATACACACAAACGGCCTTGTGTCGTCGTTAATGTGCAGCTTGGAGTGTATCCTGTACATGGCGTACTCTGAGAAGTAGCACTCGCAGGGGAAACATTTGAACATGCGCCCGGTGCTTATGAGCGAGGAGATGGTTTCCAGGGAGTAGTCCTTCGTTGAGGACACCGACAGCGCGGGGGAAGAAGACTCGCGCTGTGACGGGGACGACACATAGTATGGCACGACCGCCATTGCTGACGGTGATGATGGCATCTGTTGCAGCGAGGTGGGCGTTAGCGATGGAGGGTTTGATCCTGCACCAGAAGCATCGTCAGATTTCCTCGCCATCTCGCCCATCAACATGGTTTTCATCAGGGCAGTCTGCTGTTGGCCAGGCGGCAGAGGGGGGCAGCACAGGTTCACCTGTACTGCCTTAGTAGATGTCGCTGCATCCCGCTGCAGGGGCACGTCTGGCGCTTGTAGCATTCGTCGATTGTCAGAACCACTGAGTGACCGAGATCGAGAGCGGGATCGCTCAGCCGATATGTTGCTGAAGCTTGATTGGTCGCTTTGATCAATGGAAACCTTGTTCAGACTGAGATTTAAGGCATCTAACTGTTGCGGCTGAAGCTGTTGACTAGAGGAGGCATAGATTGAGGTCTGAGGTAAATGTTGTGTGAAATACGAGGTAGATGTCAGACCTGGGTACAGGCCCAGATGAGGTACATGTCCAAGGCTAGCGTACAGCGGGTACAGGCTTGAGTGAGATGGAGTGGACGGCAGAGTCTTAGCGAGGTAGTTAGATTCCACATTTTCCATCACACTGGAGCCAGCACCTACACCCGTAGAGCTATCGTTTCTAGAGGTAGAATGCGTATCCAGTTTGCTGATCCGTGAGTTGCTGGCTCCAGCGCTGGAGCTGCCTGTCTTGTTGTAGTTTGGCTTAACAAACAGATCCCACACAGAGTCAGCGATGATGCCGTGACGACGGGCGTGTCGCCGCAATGTGGAACCCCTGGTGAACTTGGCGCCACAGACCTTACACTGAAATGGTTTGATACCCGTATGAAGCTTTATATGAGATTTCATATTATTCTTATAGCCAAACCGTTTCGCGCAGATCGGGCAGGAGTAGGGCTTCTGAGCCTCATGAGATTTCAGATGGTATCTAAGGTAACCTTTCGGAAAATCTCTTCCACATTCCTGACACATCTCCATCTCCTGTGTATTTGAGGCGCCCACTGGTTGGTCGTCAGCGATACCCGCTTCTCGGTCACTATGTTCACCCATTTTGTCGCTCCCTGATTCAGCATTTGAGGCCCCGTAATTGTGAGGTGTGTCGGGCATGTAGAGGAGTGACTCCCGCTCCAGTCTAGGCAGATTGTGTGAATAAAGATGTGTCTTAAGATCTTTTTGTGTCAACGAGGCCTTTCCACAGTGCCTGCACAGCCAAGGGCCTTCCTGATGCCAACGACGCATGTGCAGCTTCAGACTGTACTTCCTGGTGAAAGACGACCCACAGACTGCACATATATGAGTCACCTCCTCCGACCCATTGTGCGTTTTCTCGTGTTCTATGCGCTGAGCCGCTTTGGCGAACTTTTGGTCACAAAACTTGCAGCTGTAAGGCTTGAACTTTGTGTGAAGTTGTTCGTGCAGATGAAGTTTCCCTGAACTCTCGAAGCCTTTACCGCAAATGCCACACTTGTGATTGTTGTACATTTTTCCATCACGTTTTTCTGACGTGATAGATTCCGATTCGCCCTGTACACTCCCTATTTCAGACAGCTGATCTACCTTGTAGTCCTGCCCGTTGGTGGTTGAGAATGAGGTTGAACCAGGTCTAAGATCATCATCGTCTTCTTCTTCCAACTCTTCCTCGTCAGATTCAGCTGTCGTCAGATCGACCTTGTATCGATCTCGATCTATGGATGGCAGTGATGGCAGTGCCTTTTCCTCAATGGCCCCTTCCCTTTCCTGAATCCTAGATCCATATGGGCCAAGCAGGTAATTTTCATTCAATCCTGATCCCATATTATCATTTCTGTTGATGGAATTGAGGGGAGATTTTGATAAGGACAGATTCATGACAGATTCTCGATATCCCGGCGACATGATGATGCTAGAATCCAATTTCTGTTTTTTCAAGCTGACTTCAGAATCGGGGCTCTCTGTCAGAGAGTGCTTGGAGGTATTTGAAGTCATACTGGCCAGAGCCTTGATCTCATGATGATGCTCCTGTTTAACAATGACGCTGGTTTGATATCCGCCTAATATGCCACTCTCGCTGCCGGACCGTCTGTCTATCGATGGTGATTTATTCAACATTGAGGTAGATGCATCCTGAGGCTCGTTCGATCTCTTTGTCCCTGAATGTGAGGCTCCCGGGGGTTGCCCTGGACCTTTATATGAATGTGTTACAATGTCACCCGCGCTCCTTGCGGCAGACTGAGAGGTTGTGTTTGAAGATCCTGAGGTTTCGTCGCCCATATAACTCGAAACTGCCGCTCGAAGAAGCGGACACCGTTTCTCGTGATATCGCCGCGTCGTAGAGCGTGTAAATACTTTTCCACAATAGCTGCAAGTGCGAGATTTGCGTGGATACCCGTTTGAAGTAAATTGATAAACATCGCCATGGTAGTTGTAGTTAGGCATCTGAACGCCACTGATGCCATATGGAAACTGATCCTTATGGCGGTTAAATACTGGCGCAGGACTTGCGTAGATTTGCGACTTTGCAGAGGGGTCCGGCGTAAGTTTTTCGACGTGTCGATGAAGCGATGAGATATTATGGCCATTACTAAAAGATGTATGTGAGTTATTTGAAGGTGATAGCGATGTTGTTAACGTCCCTGAGTAAACGGGGCTCTGTAACGAATGACCCGTTTTAAATATGGAAGTGGTGAGAGGTGTGTGAGCAAAGCTGTAGGCGGCCGCAAGTCCGCTAGCGTGCTGGAGGTAGCTGTGAGGAGCGTGGGCAAAACCTTTTCCCGTAAGGTCCATGATTGGCGAGGTAAACAATAACTAATGTACACACTTTGAGGTAAGAGACCAGCTTCCTGCCGTTGAATTTACACCCGTGAGAAAATTTCTGAAAATAGACAAAGGGAGAACAATTGAGTAGAAGTAGAAAGCATGGAATCGCATAAAATCATTATATCTGATAAAGGCCAAATTAAACTCGTAACAGTTAAATTTTAGTATTTAGTAATTTGTATACTTTAAATCTGACTTCCTTTTGATCACTTTAACAGTGTGTGCAATCATTTCTTTACTTTAAAATCTGACTTCCTTTTGATCACTTTAACAGTGTGCTCAAACATTTCTATACTTTAAATCTGACTTCCTTTTGATCACTTTAACAGTGTGCGCAATCATTTCTTTACTTTAAATCTGACTTCCTTTTGATCACTTTAACAGTGTGCGCAATCATTTCTATACTTTAAATCTGACTTCCTTTTGATCACTTTAACAGTGTGGGCAATCATATTTATATATAATATATAATTAGTCACTTTCTTGCACTCATAGTAAAGGTAATTATGCAATCTGAATATATGCTGATCAATCTTGACAAGCAAAGTTAAAATTAGCTTAGGTTCATGATGAGTTTTTGCTCGATTTAATTATTAAAGTGCAAGTTGCAAAGAAAATCGGTCGTGTCTGACCTTTAAACCTGACTACTTAAAACCCAACAACCACTGTGCATATTTTGAAAAGTTAACCTTTGTTTGCAAAACCATGAAACTATGGCGAATAACATCATTTATCTATAATAGATAACAGTTTTTGCAACATTATAGTCAAAACTACGGCATGTTTTGACATGTGACTGCTATTTTATAATATTATTCAGTTTTGATGTGTGGAAATGTGAAGTTTAACCCTTTGCATGCTGGGAAATTTGTCGTCTGCTAAAATGTTGTCTGCTGAATTTCTAAAATTAGCATTTTCATCGATTTTTTTCAAAGAATACTATCAGAATAGCAAACAGTTTGGATCCTGATGAGACGCCAGGTTCTGTGGCGTCTCATCTGGATCCAAACTGTTTGCAAAGGCCTTCAAAATCCGGTTCCAGCACTCAAAGGGTTAAGTTGATATTTAGTGCAATATGAAGCATAATGTATATTTCAAAGCAAATCTTGCTAATTTTAATATTAAATTACATTGTGTTATATTATTTTTGCTCAGAGATGAACTGGATTATGTTAATGTATTAAAAACACAGGCAATTTGTCAATGAAGTGGGCAACTAAAAAATCTGTTTAACATTTTTCAATTGAAGATCTGTCAAATCTGTTGAACAACAACATAAAATGACACAAATTTTATTTTAACTGGAGTCAAAATTATAAAATACTCGTCATTAAAATCTGTTATTTATGACAATTTTGACTAAAAAAATTGAGCTGCCCAAGCATCATTTCCTTTTCTTTGTGAAAATTTTAAATGAAACCTGACAAATGTGCCAGGGCTTCGTAATCGAGTATTGATTTAACATCCTTTTCCAAGAAAAAGTGTGTTGCTTTATTTTAAGTAATTGCTTGTCCAACATGTTATGGGTGTCTGTTGGGTGGCATTATATTTCCATTTAAGTGAATTACCAATAGACATTCAACATGTTCAAAAAAATGTCTTTTCAAATGACGTCAAATTAAAATTTAGGATGTCAATTTACTGTTAAAACATGACTGTTTGTTTCATACAGAAGTTGTTTTTATTAGTCGATCATTAAAATTCTGAAATGGCAGAAGGGCTTGGATAATTGGATAACAATTGAAATGAAAACAACACAATTATACAATCTTGGATGAGGAAAAATACCAACAATTGTAACTGTGGAATAAATTATATTCCATAGCAATTAAAAAAGCATTAAATATTTATAGTATTTTATTCAATTTGTGCACACAGATACCACATGGCCTTGAAAACTTAATGTTCAAACACAAGGTCATAACTTGGCTTATTGCCATCTGCTTCTTGGAGATATGAACTATAACAATGAATGCTTTCATGGAAATAGAAATTGCTTACAACTGCAAAACATTCAACACATAAAATCCAAGGACAAAATTGTGTTCACTAACCATAACTAGGAGAAAATCAAAATGAATATCTTCATTTAAATCATACATGCCAGAATTTTTCAGGTCCAAATTGGGACATTCCATAAAAAATTGTCGGGAAATTTGACCAAAAGGCAGGACACCTAAAACGATCAATCNCAGAATAGCAAACAGTTTGGATCCTGATGAGACGCCAGGTTCTGTGGCGTCTCATCTGGATCCAAACTGTTTGCAAAGGCCTTCAAAATCCGGTTCCAGCACTCAAAGGGTTAAGTTGATATTTAGTGCAATATGAAGCATAATGTATATTTCAAAGCAAATCTTGCTAATTTTAATATTAAATTACATTGTGTTATATTATTTTTGCTCAGAGATGAACTGGATTATGTTAATGTATTAAAAACACAGGCAATTTGTCAATGAAGTGGGCAACTAAAAAATCTGTTTAACATTTTTCAATTGAAGATCTGTCAAATCTGTTGAACAACAACATAAAATGACACAAATTTTATTTTAACTGGAGTCAAAATTATAAAATACTCGTCATTAAAATCTGTTATTTATGACAATTTTGACTAAAAAAATTGAGCTGCCCAAGCATCATTTCCTTTTCTTTGTGAAAATTTTAAATGAAACCTGACAAATGTGCCAGGGCTTCGTAATCGAGTATTGATTTAACATCCTTTTCCAAGAAAAAGTGTGTTGCTTTATTTTAAGTAATTGCTTGTCCAACATGTTATGGGTGTCTGTTGGGTGGCATTATATTTCCATTTAAGTGAATTACCAATAGACATTCAACATGTTCAAAAAAATGTCTTTTCAAATGACGTCAAATTAAAATTTAGGATGTCAATTTACTGTTAAAACATGACTGTTTGTTTCATACAGAAGTTGTTTTTATTAGTCGATCATTAAAATTCTGAAATGGCAGAAGGGCTTGGATAATTGGATAACAATTGAAATGAAAACAACACAATTATACAATCTTGGATGAGGAAAAATACCAACAATTGTAACTGTGGAATAAATTATATTCCATAGCAATTAAAAAAGCATTAAATATTTATAGTATTTTATTCAATTTGTGCACACAGATACCACATGGCCTTGAAAACTTAATGTTCAAACACAAGGTCATAACTTGGCTTATTGCCATCTGCTTCTTGGAGATATGAACTATAACAATGAATGCTTTCATGGAAATAGAAATTGCTTACAACTGCAAAACATTCAACACATAAAATCCAAGGACAAAATTGTGTTCACTAACCATAACTAGGAGAAAATCAAAATGAATATCTTCATTTAAATCATACATGCCAGAATTTTT
The DNA here is from genome assembly GCA_007657795.1 of Dreissena rostriformis. Lineage (NCBI taxonomy): Eukaryota > Metazoa > Mollusca > Bivalvia > Myida > Dreissenidae > Dreissena > Dreissena rostriformis. The sequence goes on along the minus strand of VMBQ01007231.1, from coordinate 20,254 downwards.
CAGGTCCAAATTGGGACATTCCATAAAAAATTGTCGGGAAATTTGACCAAAAGGCAGGACACCTAAAACGATCAATCATTCCACCTTTACTTTAGTCAGCAGTCAGTATATTACTTACAAAAACTTTTATATTCTGCCCAATTTCGACGATACATGTGTTTCAGAAATTCATGAACACAGCGTTTGCCATTATCCGGAAGTAAACACAATTCATAAACTGAATTGTGGGGTTTCCCCGTATGCCTCGATTTGACATCCAATCGGTACAGGGATATCCCCTTGAACATATGTAAATCGTGTGACGCGATGTGAGCGCATCAAGCACTTTTCTTATTCAACCAATCATCAATTAACTCTATATTTAGATTGATGCAATATGTTACAAATTATTTTCTGTAAATCAGTCGAAAACGAAAGTTAATGTATGTGAAACATCGATGCGTATTGGTCAGCATCCAATTTGTTTGATGTACAAAATCGGTGTTTTGATAGGTTTTATAACCTTAGGTGGTATAATACGTCACCTGATAATTGTGTCATTGGCGTTTATTTCTGTATGATACATCTTTCGAGAGACCCCTATCATAAAAACACCGTGGTGTGAATGCCTAATTAAATCAATAATTTGCCGATAAATCGCCGATAAGGTGTCAAAAACAACACTGGTGCACTCGAGTAGCAGAAGCGGGTTGTTAATTGGGGCAAAAAAGGGATTAGCGATGGTAAGTTTAAGCCAGACAGAGCTTGAATAGCGAATTTTAGTGGGAACTTACAGACTTTACATTGTTTTTTACTAGTGTCGGGACAAATCGTCTCATATCAGGATGCCGGGACAAAGGGCCCAAAAGCAGGACCGTCCCGCCGAGATCGGGACGTCTGGCATGTATGTTTAAATGATAATATTTCTTACATATTTGTGTATTCAATTGATATAGTTATTAGTTTGAATACATTTTATAACCCATAATACACAAATCCAGCATTCTAACTATTTTGGAAATAACATTAACACAATGTTCCCATTATTTGTATACAGTCAGTTATGCACTCATTTTCAACCATATTTAAACCAACAGTCCTTTGAAGATTTGCTTCCCTTTGTATATACTGGTGTAGCCAGGTAGTTGGATGAATATAAGAGTCATTTACATGATGCTTCTTGTAAAGTAAGCTTTACTTTATAGGTAAACAGTTGAATTAATTTACTATTGACTTTAAAGATATAAAGTTGAGATCAAGTTGAAAATTTGGAGCTGCCCTACCACCATTTCCTTTTCTTTGTGAAAATTTTAAATGAAACCTGTCAAATGTGCCAGGGCTTCGTAATCGAGTATTGATTTAACATCCTTTTCCAAGAAAAAGTGTGTTGCTTTATTTTAAGTAATTGCTTGTCCAACATGTTATGGGTGTCTGTTAGGTGGCTTTATATTTCCAGTTAAGTGAATAACCAATAGACATTCATCATGTTAAAAAAAACGTCTTTTCAAATGACGTCAAAATAAAATTTAGGATGTCAATTTACTGTTAAAACATGACTGTTTGTTTCATACAGAAGTTGTTTTTATTAGTCGATCATTAAAATTCTGAAATGGCCGAAGGGCTTGGATAATTGGATAATAATTGGAATGAAAACAACACAATTATACAATCTTGGATGAGGAAAAATACCAACAATTGTAACTGTGCAATAAATTATATTCCATAGCAATTAAAAAAGCATTAAATATTAATAGTTTTAAAATACATTCAACATGTACACACAGATACCACATGGCCTAAAAAACTTAATGTTCAAATACAAGGCCATTACTTGGCTTATTGCCATCTGCTATGAGGATATGAAACCTTACAAATTCAAGGACAAAGTTGTTTTCACTAATCATAAAAGTGGAGAAGTTCAAAGTGAAACTCTTCATTTAAATGATAATATTTCTTACATATTTTTGTTTTCAATTGATATATTTATCAGTTTGAATACATTTTATAACCCATAATACACAAATCCAGCATTCTAACTATGCAAATATTTGCTTTTATTCTTGTTTTTGTTATGTGCAAATATGCATGACTGCAGGTAATGCCAAAAACTTGCAAACATGTTTGATATACAGGTAATTCACTGTACTCTAGTAGTACATTTCAATAAATTATGTATCAAGTAATGAAAAGTGACGGGTTGCTCCTTAAATAGCCTCACGTTTGCATGCAACTGGAATTAAACTCCCTCAACTGCATACACCGGTCAGTTTGATGAACAGTTGGTCATAAAAAGTCATTGTTGATGGTCAACCAGTGCTATTTGGGGACAGAAATAACATTGTTACATGCATCACTGACATTTAGGGCAAATTAGCAGCAAATAAAGACCAAAGTGATTGTTACTGGGGATGATTTATCAGCCATCGTGATCAACAGTAAATGCATATTGCCTTTTAAGAGCATAGTTAGGACAGCTGCATATAAAATTTAAGGGAATTTTTGCTTTATTTTAAACAGTTTACATGACCTGTTTCCGATCGAAAGAGAGATTAACTTTATAAATAAGAACTGATTTATGTTGACAAACTAATAATAATGTTGAGCTATTTCATAAGATAATAAACAAAATGATCAATATCTAAAGTGCAGGAATTCAACTATAATTCATACATAGCGGAAATAACATAAACCCAATGTTCCCATTATCTTCATATAGTCAGTTATGCACTCATTTTCAACCATATTTAAACCAACTGTCCCTTCAAGATTTGCTTCCCTTTGTATATACTGGTGTAGCCAGGTAGTTGGATGAATATACGAGTCATTTACATGCTGCTCCTTGCAAAATAAGCTATACTTCATGGCTATACAGTTGAATAAAGTTTTTCTATATAGCTATGCAGTTGAATTAAGCTTTACTTTATAGTTATGCAATTGAATTAAGCTATACTTCATAGCTATACAATTTAGTGTTTTGCATTGGAACCAAGCAGAAGTCCTTAAGGGTTTGGGATTTTTCAGCCAGGTTACAATGCCACCCAAAGTTGCTAAACTTTATGTCTCTATTAGAACAGTTACCAAAGACATTTCACAATATCAAATGCAAACTGTTCATACAACATTCTCAAATGTTTATAACATTGTGCAATACAACATCACACTCATTGATTGTAACAACTTGTTAATTGTGTGACAACATGTTGATTCTGTGACAACATATTCTAGTCATTCCCTGTTCGTGAATGGTGACATCACACTAATTGATTGTGTGACAGCGAATTCTTATAGACTCCCTGCTCGTGGAGTACGACCATTATATTTGATACCACAGAACACTAATGTCATGTAATATTCCATATATAGACCCAGTTCAAAAGAGATTTTGTTTTGCATGGGTTAAGCCAAGTCATGCATATGTCCCATAGTGGTATTGTTAAAAAGGGCTTCAGATGTTTTATGAATAATTAAACATGGTGCCCTGGGGATCACATTTTAAAATGGACACCCTTCCTTGCAAGATGAAGTACTCTCCAAAAGCTACATGAAACTAGGCTAAAACTTTTCACAGTAAAATTTAAATAAAGCAGCTATAAGTTGAATGTGTAAAGTAACATAATCCTAAATTGACCAGTATCTTTACCAGTATTTTTTAGAAACCAAATAAAGTATCAACTAACCCTTTGCATGCTGGGAAATTTGTCGTCTGCTAAAATGTCTTCTGCTGAATTTCTAAAATTAGCATTTTCTTAGATTTTTTTCAAAGAATACTATCAGAATAGCAAACAGTTTGGATCCTGATGAGACGCCACGTTCTGTGGCGTCTCATCTGGATCCAAACTGTTTGCAAAAACCTTCAAAATCCGGTTCCAGCACTCAAAGGGCTAATAATATTGAGCGAAAGCATTTAACATCTTATGCATCTGTAGACAGTTTAAATGATTTAGGATACTGTTTATTTTGTAAATACTCAAGAATTCAAGATAAATGTAAGGGAAATGCAAACTGGATTAAAAGCAATGTTCTACATTTCAGTTGCAATGGTTGTCTATTATTGCATATGGTTACTGTCTGCTTTAAGGGTCAAGGTTTGTAATAACGTAAAAATTACAGCCCAAAATCAAAAAAAAAATATTCATTTTCAAAACAGTTATTGCACAAGTTTAAGAACAACCTGAAGATCAAAGTTACATAAAAGCCTCACTGTGTAAAAAGGGGTTTAAATGCATAGGCAGAAAGTGTCATCCCTGATTAGCCTTGCAGACTGCACAGGCTAATCTGGGATGACACTTTTCTCACATGTTTTAAACCCCCTTTTCACAATGCAAGGCTCATATCTTTGATTTTCATTTAACCACGGTTACAGTGGCAGTCACCTTAAACAGAATAGCCTTTTTCAACTGGTCAAAACTTAAATTTTTCAGTGTTTTGAGAAGATTTTTGATCATGTTTTTCATGGAACTACAAGGGTATGTAATGAATATACATGTAGGTCATAGTTGTTGTTTACCAATTCATTTCAAAATATGCCATTATCAGGGGCGGATACAGGATTTCTGGTTAGGGGGGGTCAGGGGGAACATTGAAACATTTGCTGGGGGTCCAGGGGGCCGCTAGGGCCCCTTGATGGGTGCAGGACAAAGCCCGGCTAGGGGATCCAGCAGGGCAAAGCCCCTCTTTTTCACCCCTTTTAAGCTCCACGATTTAAGTGATTTTGAAGGCTTTGACAACCACTTCTCGAGCATGTCACGCCATAAAATGCAGTGAAAAGGGAATCAATGTGCAAAAAGAGGGATACATCAAAATCGCAAAGTTGGACTTGAAAAACCGGGCGACAGAGAGTCTAAAGTTAAAACATTTACCGATTGTCTGTGATTAGTGGGAAATGTTGTGTACGAAAAAAGAAGAAAAATTAGTTTAAATAGTTGATTTAGATGTAGTTAATTGTGAAACATCAAATGAATTGACTTTTAGGGGGGGGGGGGGGCAANGAACGACATAGTTATGGCCCGGACAAGCTCATTTATGGCCATTTTTGACCTTTGACCTCAAAGTGTGACCTTGACCTTGGAGATATTGACGTAATTCTTTCGCGCGACACACCGTCCAATGATGGTGAACATATGTGCCAAATGATTTCAAAATCCCTTGATGAACGACATAGTTATGGCCCGGACAAGCTCATTTATGGCCATTTTTGACCTTTGACCTCAAAGTGTGACCTTGACCTTGGAGATATTGACGTAATTCTTTCGCGCGACACACCGTCCAATGATGGTGAACATATGTGCCAAATGATTTCAAAATCCCTTGATGAACGACATAGTTATGGCCCGGACAAGCTCATTTATGGCCATTTTTGACCTTTGACCTCAAAGTGTGACCTTGACCTTGGAGATATTGACGTAATTCTTTCGCGCGACACACCGTCCAATGATGGTGAACATATGTGCCAAATGATTTCAAAATCCCTTGATGAACGACATAGTTATGGCCCGGACAAGCTCATTTATGGCCATTTTTGACCTTTGACCTCAAAGTGTGACCTTGACCTTGGAGATATTGACGTAATTCTTTCGCGCGACACACCGTCCAATGATGGTGAACATATGTGCCAAATGATTTCAAAATCCCTTGATGAACGACATAGTTATGGCCCGGACAAGCTCATTTATGGCCATTTTTGACCTTTGACCTCAAAGTGTGACCTTGACCTTGGAGATATTGACGTAATTCTTTCGCGCGACACACCGTCCAATGATGGTGAACATATGTGCCAAATGATTTCAAAATCCCTTGATGAACGACATAGTTATGGCCCGGACAAGCTCATTTATGGCCATTTTTGACCTTTGACCTCAAAGTGTGACCTTGACCTTGGAGATATTGACGTAATTCTTTCGCGCGACACACCGTCCAATGATGGTGAACATATGTGCCAAATGATTTCAAAATCCCTTGATGAACGACATAGTTATGGCCCGGACAAGCTCATTTATGGCCATTTTTGACCTTTGACCTCAAAGTGTGACCTTGACCTTGGAGATATTGACGTAATTCTTTCGCGCGACACACCGTCCAATGATGGTGAACATATGTGCCAAATGATTTCAAAATCCCTTGATGAACGACATAGTTATGGCCCGGACAAGCTCATTTATGGCCATTTTTGACCTTTGACCTCAAAGTGTGACCTTGACCTTGGAGATATTGACGTAATTCTTTCGCGCGACACACCGTCCAATGATGGTGAACATATGTGCCAAATGATTTCAAAATCCCTTGATGAACGACATAGTTATGGCCCGGACAAGCTCATTTATGGCCATTTTTGACCTTTGACCTCAAAGTGTGACCTTGACCTTGGAGATATTGACGTAATTCTTTCGCGCGACACACCGTCCAATGATGGTGAACATATGTGCCAAATGATTTCAAAATCCCTTGATGAACGACATAGTTATGGCCCGGACAAGCTCATTTATGGCCATTTTTGACCTTTGACCTCAAAGTGTGACCTTGACCTTGGAGATATTGACGTAATTCTTTCGCGCGACACACCGTCCAATGATGGTGAACATATGTGCCAAATGATTTCAAAATCCCTTGATGAACGACATAGTTATGGCCCGGACAAGCTCATTTATGGCCATTTTTGACCTTTGACCTCAAAGTGTGACCTTGACCTTGGAGATATTGACGTAATTCTTTCGCGCGACACACCGTCCAATGATGGTGAACATATGTGCCAAATGATTTCAAAATCCCTTGATGAACGACATAGTTATGGCCCGGACAAGCTCATTTATGGCCATTTTTGACCTTTGACCTCAAAGTGTGACCTTGACCTTGGAGATATTGACGTAATTCTTTCGCGCGACACACCGTCCAATGATGGTGAACATATGTGCCAAATGATTTCAAAATCCCTTGATGAACGACATAGTTATGGCCCGGACAAGCTCATTTATGGCCATTTTTGACCTTTGACCTCAAAGTGTGACCTTGACCTTGGAGATATTGACGTAATTCTTTCGCGCGACACACCGTCCAATGATGGTGAACATATGTGCCAAATGATTTCAAAATCCCTTGATGAACGACATAGTTATGGCCCGGACAAGCTCATTTATGGCCATTTTTGACCTTTGACCTCAAAGTGTGACCTTGACCTTGGAGATATTGACGTAATTCTTTCGCGCGACACACCGTCCAATGATGGTGAACATATGTGCCAAATGATTTCAAAATCCCTTGATGAACGACATAGTTATGGCCCGGACAAGCTCATTTATGGCCATTTTTGACCTTTGACCTCAAAGTGTGACCTTGACCTTGGAGATATTGACGTAATTCTTTCGCGCGACACACCGTCCAATGATGGTGAACATATGTGCCAAATGATTTCAAAATCCCTTGATGAACGACATAGTTATGGCCCGGACAAGCTCATTTATGGCCATTTTTGACCTTTGACCTCAAAGTGTGACCTTGACCTTGGAGATATTGACGTAATTCTTTCGCGCGACACACCGTCCAATGATGGTGAACATATGTGCCAAATGATTTCAAAATCCCTTGATGAACGACATAGTTATGGCCCGGACAAGCTCATTTATGGCCATTTTTGACCTTTGACCTCAAAGTGTGACCTTGACCTTGGAGATATTGACGTAATTCTTTCGCGCGACACACCGTCCAATGATGGTGAACATATGTGCCAAATGATTTCAAAATCCCTTGATGAACGACATAGTTATGGCCCGGACAAGCTCATTTATGGCCATTTTTGACCTTTGACCTCAAAGTGTGACCTTGACCTTGGAGATATTGACGTAATTCTTTCGCGCGACACACCGTCCAATGATGGTGAACATATGTGCCAAATGATTTCAAAATCCCTTGATGAACGACATAGTTATGGCCCGGACAAGCTCATTTATGGCCATTTTTGACCTTTGACCTCAAAGTGTGACCTTGACCTTGGAGATATTGACGTAATTCTTTCGCGCGACACACCGTCCAATGATGGTGAACATATGTGCCAAATGATTTCAAAATCCCTTGATGAACGACATAGTTATGGCCCGGACAAGCTCATTTATGGCCATTTTTGACCTTTGACCTCAAAGTGTGACCTTGACCTTGGAGATATTGACGTAATTCTTTCGCGCGACACACCGTCCAATGATGGTGAACATATGTGCCAAATGATTTCAAAATCCCTTGATGAACGACATAGTTATGGCCCGGACAAGCTCATTTATGGCCATTTTTGACCTTTGACCTCAAAGTGTGACCTTGACCTTGGAGATATTGACGTAATTCTTTCGCGCGACACACTGTCCAATGATGGTGAACATATGTGCCAAATGATTTCAAAATCCCTTGATGAATGACATAGTTATGGCCCGGACAAGCGGGACAGACAGACCGACTGACAAAGTGACTCCTATATAGCCCCCATTACCAATGGTAATGGGGGTATAATTATGCGCATTTGAGAATTCAACAAAACACGGAATACGGACCAATTTCTAGGACGCTCATACTTCTGTATGATGCGTTTTTTCTGGGTTTTTCCGAGAAAAAAAACGTTCATAACATTGGAAATATAACTGATTCCGTATAATTCAATACTCCGGATAATTGAATATTGGGACGTGACAAATGGGCTATTCAATTAAGCAGAATCTACTGTATACAACAAAAAATTCATTTATTTTACCATGTTTAACATTTACATAAACATCAGTTAAATTTGCATACATAAAACATTAGTAATATAACATATAATAGGATTTTAACTTTCCAAACGTCCAAAGCCCAAGTGATTCATAATCATTTGACCAGCAGTGAAAACCACAAGTTTGTTTTTCTTGGCCTTTCCAGGTTTTTTTTATCAGGGAGAGTAAACCTTACATCAAGATATACATGTTTGAAAGAGAACATGAGTGCATGGTTTCTGTCAGTAAAATTTTAAATATAGAAGGGAGTTTCTTATCTCAATATATCAGAATGGTGAGTGTTCCACTGAAATAACTGGCCAGTGTGCTTGCTGTTTGTTCTTTTGTATTTTCTAGGTCAAGGCTGGCAGGTTGTGAAATTAATACCATGTTGCCCGAATTAATGAAATAAATGTAATCTTGCCAGATACACTATGTTTCACATTAATATTTAGACTGAATTTTGGTTTGAGAAAGTGGAAGTTAACAAAAATAAATATTAATAAATAAACATCAATATGAAGATATTATACTTTTATGGAATTCAACCACCAGGGCAACAGTTTGAATGGTTGCAAAAATGATAAATGAAATGAGTAATATAATGATTAATGAATAGATTGATTGAATTATTAATTATTAATGAAATAATTAAGGAAATAAGTAATGAAATTATAAATAAGGTTATTAATGACATGATTAATGAAATGATTGATGACATGATTTATGAAATAATTTATGAAATGATTAATGAAATAATTAATGAAATGATTGATGAAAAGATTAATTAAATGATTAATTAAATGAGTAATGAAATGAGTAATGAAATAATTTATGAAATGATTAATGAACTAATTAATGAAATGATTAATGAAATGATTCATGAAATGATTGATGAAAAGATTAATGAAATGATTAATGAACTGATTAATGAAATGATTAATGAAATGATTGATAAATGAAATGATGTATGAAATGCTACATAAAATGAGTAATTAAAAGAGTAATGAAATGATTAATGTTTAAATAGCTGTGAACATATGCCAGAAGTACATAAATTCACCCTTAAGCAAACATTTAGACATTCAACTTTATTTGAAAAGCAAGGATTTTCGTCAGTACATTTGTATAAGTGCATATTTTTCTCTATAAAATGCATACAACCACAGACATGTTGATTTGTTTCATTGTATGTCATGTGCAGTAAATAAAAAATGCTAATTTGTTTTATTAATCACAAAAGCTGTCAACATTATCCACGATTTCTTAACTAAAGTGCATAACTTTGCATTGTGAAGTCGTTTAAATAATATTGCGCATATTATGTTCAATTTAAAGGCATTTCATATGACAATCCCAGAAGATTATGGCATTCTGTCAGGGAAAATGAACAATAAAGAAATAGTTATGTACTTCATTTACATCTAGATAAAGTTTAAATGCCAAAATGTAATACGATGCAATCTGCATAATATATTTAAAGATTTTTGTACTTTTGCATGTTTTCAATCTTTAAGAAAATTTCCAAGAAAAAGAGCTGTTATACTCGTTAACTGCATTACTTTATGAGATCTGGAAGGAAGACATTCAAATGTGGTGGGAATTACGTACAACACCAGGATGGCTAAAAATGCTCTTGGAGGCTTAAGACATTGACTTAAAAGAGTGCGTTTTAATGTTCAAACCAGGGAGTTCGGAAAGGCGTCAACAATTTTTGTTTAGGCATTACAATTGTGTTTTGATGAATTTTGAAACAATATTTTCCATTTTATCATTTCCAAATCTGTATCGAAGAAATTTTAAAGTATTTCTCTCCCAGAATTTGTGATGAAATTTCGGAGTATGATATATATGAATCGCACTCTGAGAAAACGGGTTCAAATGAATGTGCGGAAAGTGTCGTCTCAGATTAGCCTGTGCAGTTCGCACAGGCTTATCAGGGACGACATTTTCCGCTTTAATTATTTTTTTTAATTTGAAGAAAGTCTCTTATAAGCAAAAATCTAGTTTAGGCCGCAAGTGTCATCCCTGATTAGCCTGTCCAGACTGCACAGGCTTATCTACCACGACACTTTATGCACATGCATTTAACCCCCTTTACAGAGATAAAGATAGAGCTCAGTTATATAATGTCACAGTTGTGAACCATATATCAATGTATCTGGCAGAACATTCTTGGCCTCAACAAAATACACACTAAATGTACATGACCGTTTACTGCAGAACAAATGAAGTACCACCAGCTATCAAATTCAGAAAATATATGATAATGTAAAGCAGCTAGAAAAATCCCTGTCCAATCAAACCCATGACCTCCCAGTCAAATTAATAAGGAAGACCACATTTCTAGGCAGATGCTTAACCCTTTGAGCGCTGGAACCGGATTTTGAAGGCCTTTGCAAACAGTTTGGATCCAGATGAGACGCCACAGAACGTGGCGTCTCATCAGGATCCAAACTGTAAGCGATTCTGATAGTATTCTTTGAAAAAAAATTGAAGAAAATGCTAATTTTAGAAATTCAGCAGACAACATTTTAGCAGACGACACATTTCCCAGCATGCAAAGGGTTAATACCACGTTGCTAGGCAGAGGCTTTACCATGTTGCAAAGCAGTTGCTCTAACTTGTTATAAAAGCCTGATCATAAAACGATGCAGTATTAGTGTCCCCTATACATCGACCTACTATATAATCCCTGGAATAAACAAGAAATTGTTGGAGACGGGTTATGCTCCCCAAAGGTTTTTTTTGTCACAATATTGCACTATATATTCAGATAAAAGGAAACATCTTGAGGGGCATAACTTTGGACAAAATAATACGATGGATGGTTTAGCAACTTAAAAATGTCAAAGGGCCATAACTCTCTAAATAAATCATCTAACCAGAACCCACTAATAACACGCGCATCTCTCCAAGGTAGTTAAGCTTTCCATAAAGCTTCATTGAATTCCAGTCAGTAGTTGGGGAGAAATAGTCCGGACAAAAATTGCACTATATGTACAGTTTAAAGAAAATTTCAAAGGGCAATAACTTTGTGAAAAATCATCCGACCATAACCGGCTGATAATATGCACATCTCGGACGCACAGACAGACGAAGCGGCGACTATATGCTCCCCCCAAAAAAAATTTGGGGGAGCATAAAAAATAAACAAGAGCACCGTCGAGCGGATGCCAACGCTCGGCTGTGGGTGCTTGGATTTTGTGGGTTTTTTTACCTTTGACCTTGAAGGTCATTGACCTTGACCTTTTCACCACTCAAAATGTGCAGGTCGATGAGATACACATTCATGCCAAATATCAAGTTGCTATCTTCAATAATGCAAAAGTTATGGCCAATGTTAAAGTTTTCGGACGACGACGACTACGACGACGACGCGGCAGATGAGAGTGTCCTCCCAGATTAGCCTGTAAAAGTTTGAGTCGATTCAGTCAATAGTTGTAGAGTAATTAAAAACAAGAGGACCAGAGGCCCATGGTCGCTCACCTCAGAATTAAGAAAACTAAACTGTTCTCAGCAACTTTTCAGATGTTTCTGAAACCATTTTCAAATTTTGCCTAAATATCAACTAGAAAGTTAACTAGAAAGTTATAGCCATATAAGAAAAAATGCCCAGCCCCCTGGTGGCCATGTTTTTCAACAGACAGACACCATTTTCTAACCCAGCCAAGATATCATTATAACAAACATTTTGACCAAGTTTCATAAAGATTGGACCATTAATGTGACTTCTGAAAAGTTTACAAGGTTCTACTAATAGCCATATAATGAAAAATTCCCTGCCCCTGGTGGCCATATTTTTCAGTGGACGGAACCATTTGAAAACTCAGCCCAGATATCATTAGAACAAATGTTCTGACAAAGTTTCATGAAGATTGGAAATAAATGTGGCTTCTTGAGTGTTAACAAGGTTATACTAAAGCCATATAAGGAAAAATTCTCCACCCCCTGGCGGCCACGTTTTTCAACCAATCGGAACCATTTTTGAACTCTTCCAAGATATCATTGTGACAAATCTTCTGAACAAGTTTCATGAAGATTGGACAATAAATGTGGCTTTAGAGTGTTAACAAGGCAAATGTTGATGACGCCCGACGGACGACGGAGAAAAGGCATCACAAAAGCTCACCATGAGAATGTTGTGCTCAGGTGAGCTTAAAACAAAACCTTCGGGACTTCCATACTGATGAACAGATGAACATGTGCTTTGCTCAATGCCTTCCATCACCTGGGGCCATAATAACAATAACAAGAGTGCCAAACTGTCACAAGATACGCCCGTTCGAAGGTTTTGGACACCATGCTCAATGCTTGAAATGCACTAAGTGACCTCAAGACCTAGTTATTGACTTGGCATGACCCATATTTGAACTTGACCTAGATATCATTTAGATGTAACATCTGACTAAATTTGGTGAAGATCAGATGAAAACTACTTCAATTAGAGAGCGGACACCATGCTAAATGCTTTAAATGCACCATGTGACCTCGTTTTTGACCGGGCATGACCCATATTCGAACTTGACCTACATATCATCTAGACACAACTTGTAACCAAATTAGGTGAAGATCAGATGAAAACTACTTCAATTAGAGAGCGGACACCATGCTAAATGCTTGAAATGCACTAAGTAACCTCGTGACCNGCCCGCCAGCCCGCCAGCCAGCCAGCCCGCCAGCCCGCCCGCATTCGCCAATCTAATAACCAGTTTTTTCCTTCGGAAAACCTGGTTAAAAATCCCTGTCCAATCAAACCCATGACCTCCCAGTCAAATTAATACAGTAGACCACATTTCTAGGCAGATGCTTAATACCACGTTGCTATGCAGAGGCTTTACCATGTTGCAAAGCAGTTGCTCTAACTTGTTATAAAAGCCTGATCATAAATTTATGTATGCACAAAAGAGTAAAAAAAAAATAAATAAATTAATTTCATGCCAACAAATATTAATGATTTTAAAGTTTCCTAAAAAATGAACTTGTGGCTTTTAATTTCAAGATGGAATATAATGTCAGACCTGGGCTCCTATTCACCTTGTGGAAGTTCCTTAGTCATTAAACGTTCTGTCTAGATTGTCTCAACATGATTTTTACATGTACATGTTAATATAAGTAGTAATTATTGCTAAAATGATTTTTTCTCTTCTTGTGTGAGCAGAAAACACTGGAATTTGCATAAAAAATTAGCCCCACTCTGTTAAAATGTGGTTTAATGCATGTGCATAAAGTGTCGTCCCAGATTAGCCTGTAAAAGTTTGAGTCGATTCAGTCAATAGTTATAGAGTAATTAAAAACAAGAGGACCAGAGGCCCATGGTCGCTCACCTCAGAATTCAGGGAACTAAACTGCTCTCAGCAACTTTTCAGATGTTTCTGAAACCATTTTCAAATTTTGCCTAAATATCAACTAGAAAGTTAACTAGAAAGTTATAGCCATATAAGAAAAAATGCCCAGCCCCCTGGCGGCCATGTTTTTCAACAGACAGGAACCATTTGCTAACCCAGCCAAGATATCATTAGAACAAAAATTTTGACCAAGTTTCATAAAGATTGGACCATTAATGTGACTTCTGGAGAGTTAACAAGGTTCTACTAATAGCCATATAATGAAAAATGCCCTGCCCCTGGTGGCCATGTTTTTCAGTGGACGGAACCATTTTCGAACTCAGCCCAGATATCATTAGAACAAATGTTCTGACCAAGTTTCATGAAGATTGGAAATGAATGTGGCTTCTTGAGTGTTAACAAGGTTATACTAAAGCCATATAAGGAAAAATACCCCACCCCCTGGCGGCCACGTTTTTCAACCAACCGGAACCATTTTCGAACTCTTCCAAGATATCATTGTGACAAATCTTCTGAACAAGTTTCACGAAGATTGGACAATAAATGTGGCCTTTAGAGTGTTAACAAGGCAAATGTTGATGACGCCCGACGGACGACGGACAAAAGGCATCACAAAAGCTCACCATGAGAATGTTGTGCTCAGGTGAGCTAAAAAAACAAAACCTTCAGGACTTCCATACTGATGAACAGATGTACAAGTGCTATGCTCAATGCCTTCCATTACCTGGGGCCATAATAACAATAAAAATACCTCCCTCTGCAGCAATAACTTGCTTACAAGCTAGCAATCTAAATTGGATTTATTATTAAAGTGTTGGTATTGAAATTTGCCATAAATAATGCTCTACTTGTATCTATTGACCAGGTCATTGACACAATAACTAGACACTTAATTGCTGAAATGAAGATATCAACCTTTATATACTGAATAAGTATATCAGATATCATCATGTTATTTTGTACTTAGCATGGCAACTATAGGTGAGCTAAGGCCAACATTGATGTACATAAAATATTCATAAAGTCCTTGCTTTTTATTTTTCCTTAAAACATATTCAATTTTTGTTTCCTGTCTCCACTCCTTGTTTGAACCTAAGATATTGTTAACAAGAAATTTGACAGTGGCATACTTTTTTCACCTCAAGATTTCAATTATTTCGAATATATTTCGCTCCAAGATAATCGCTTTTAGGTGTCTGGACATCTTTGACAAATGTGTCGTGTTCTGAGAAAAATGCTTGTGCGTAAATTGTCATCCCAGATTAGCCTCTTCAGTCTGCACAGGCTAATCAGGGACGACAATTTCCGCTTTTATGACATTTTTCGTTTAAATGAAGTCTCTTCTTAGCAAAAATCCAATTTAGGCGGAAAGTGTCGTCCCTGATTTGCCTGTGCGGACTGCACAGGCTAATCTGGGATGACACTTTACGCACAAGCATTTTGCCCAGTTTTCTCAGAACATGCCACAAATGTTCACTTATGAAACAACCCAATGTTTTCAAGCGCTCTAAAATGTCTAATGTCAGTTATATAAGTTTCAACTAGAATCATTGACAACGTATTTATATTATAAATGTATTTCGGTCATGTAATAGTGGCGTAGCACTTTTAGCAAGAATTGACACATATTTCTGTGAACTAAGAAGATGCATGTCATGCAATAATGGTCGAGCGATTTTGGCAAGGATTGACACATATTTCTGTGAACTTAAATGCACAGTGGTTCTCAAAAAGTGTCACTTAATTATTAACAAGAAGGCAGCCATGTATCATTCAAAGAAATGTATTGCTACATCGCTTTATCAAGACTTTTATCGTTTATTGTGTCATACAAATGTACCTGTCAGTATAAACCCAACATTGCATTTTTTGTTTTTCTCTTTTTGGTATGTGTTATGCTGTACATCAATCACTTTCTGTTATCCCCATATGAAAATGTATGATCATCCTACTTAAGTATTTTTTTAAAATATTTTATAGGGAGAGAATCCTGAACTGAACATTTATAACTACGCATTTCCTTTTTAAATGACTGCTCTTTAAAATTCCAGTTATTTAACACTAAAAAAAAATGTATTTTATGAAAGTAGACGTTTATGACTTTATAACTTTAACATTAACTTTTTTAATCAGCAATTTATTGTAGTGCACTCAGTTGATGTTTACATACATCAGTGAACAGAAAAAATATTTACATATGTGAATGAAGTGTTAATTAAAAGGGGGGACTTTATTAATGTTGGGAATTTTATTTGGGTGGGGGGCATTTATTTAAAAGGATTTGAGGGGAGTTAATCATTAAGTAAGAAATAGTAGCAGAATTTCTTACCTGAAACCTGAGTTGAGTGATAAATGCTCTTTAAACAAGCAATTTAACAGTTCATGCCTTCCCTGTGGCCGTTGCCCCACCATAATCCGTTGCCGCGGCAACAGAGTGGGGCGCTGCAGTGGGCTCCACCCCTCACAGACTGTCTGCAAATAGGCAGCAACGTAAAACATTAATGTATTAGGAGTTTAATGCATGTGCGTAAAGTGTCGTCCCAGAAGTAAAAGGGGTTTAATCTTTTTCTTTAACACTTTCTGCCTAAACAGGATTTTTTGCAAAGAAGAGGCTTTCTTTAACAAAAAATATCATAAAAGCGAAAGTTTTGTCCCTGATTAACCTGTGCAGACTGCTCATATATTAAAAAAGTTATTGTTATAAATCAGACTTTAAGCTTAAGCCAAATATAGGCTACAACCCCTAAAAAAAAATAAAAAAAAAGTTTTCCCCCAATAAAAAAACTTAACCCTAGAAATATCCAAGATATATTGTTCACCTATTTTGCTAATTTAAGATCTCATTGATCTTTTTTTAGAGTATTTTTTTTTTATTTTGTCCAAAGCATATCTAAACAAGATGTGTTTGTGAAACACTATGTCCCCTTTTGAGCGATTTTGACCCATATATTTGACCTTTGACCTTGAAGAATGACCCTGACCTTGACCTTTCACCACTCAAAATGTACAGCTCCATGAGATACACATGCATGCCAAATATCAAGTTGATATCTTCAATATTGCAAAAGTTATGACCAAGGTTAAAGTTTTGGGACAGAATGACAGACAGACAGACAGGCCAAAGGCAATATACTCCCTTTTTCTTCGAAGAAGGGGGCATAAAAATTATTATAGGTATCAATTTGAAACTTAATATGTTAGTAAATCTGATTGAGCGGATGTGCAGTTCCGAGATATTAAAGAAATGTTCTGAACAAGTCTCATGAAGATTCGACTAAAATTGTGACTTTTAGACCGGAATTGTTTTTCCAATTGACTAGAACCAGTTTGGAAATATGTCGGGATATCATAAGAAGAACTAATTCTTACCAAGTTTCAAGATTAGACAAAACATTTAGACTTCTAGAGTGTAATCAAGCTTTTTCTTTAATTTGACCTGTTGACTTAGTTNTAAATATTATGAATTTTAATTTCAAAATATTAGCAGGTGTTTATAACTTTTGTATTCATCAGGATATAACACAACCTGAACAAAGACCATAAATATAAATTGAACTTTTTTTATCTGTTCTTTAAAGGTAACCTGGTACAGTATTCTATTTACGATTTCATTGAATAATGTAGTTTAAGCTGTAATCATCACTTTTTAAATTTAAATTTTAAAATTGTACATTTTAAATAATGGTTCATAGTGTTGACAGGTTCAACATTTTCATTTCAAGCCTCAGTCACACACGGCTAATTGTAGCCCCAAATCAAAATTATCAAAAGTCATCACACTCTCTGTGATTTGGGGCTTAAAATTCATTGGTCAAATAATAACAAAAAAATCCCAATCATGTCCAGACAAAGTTAAGGAAACAGTCTGGAAAGTGTCCTAACTCTCATGAATTCAATACAGCAATGTCATGACAGCATCTTGACAGTATCCTGATTAACTTTGCTCCACAAAAGAATCGAGCATATAGTGGCTGCTTTGCCGGTCTGTCTTAATTCTAATTTTGATTGAATGAATAAATTAAAAAATAATTTACCACGAGTGTTCACCATGTGGACACGCAACATGTGTGTAAGACACGTGTCCCTAGCTAAAAGATCATGGTCTAATTTAGAGTTTAAATTTTGGCATAGTACAGCATTGCCAGACTGTGGTTCCTTCATTCTTCGCATAGTTGGGTTGCTACCGATGTTTCGTATGCATGGCCTTGGTCCATTGCTCAAGACCAAGGACAAACCTAAGTGTCAATATGGGTATAAAACAGGTTTTACAGACTGTTAAAACAGCAATTAAAAATATAACGTGTCTAACTCTTTGCATGCTGGGAAATTTGTTGTCTGCTAAAATGTTGTCTGCTAAATTTCTAAAATTAGCATTTTCCTTGATTTTTTTTCAAAGAATACTATCAGAATAGCAAACAGTTTGGATCCTGATGAGACGCCACGTTCTGTGGCGTCTCATCTGGATCCAAACTGTTTGCAAAGGCCATCAAAATCTGGTTACAGCGCTCAAAGGGTTAAGAGGGTAACCTTTTGAAAGAACATGCATGTGGTGTGTTATTTGTTTGTCCTCTGTTCAAAGGTATGGGTAACACTGAATTTTAAATATTCAACAAACAAGCGTGACATGTTGCTGACAGGCATCTACTTGTTATTTTACTAGCGATTGCAAATTGGCCCTGATAATAATATTTGTAAGCGGTATTTTTAAACTCCGTTATAATTATATTCATCTTTGTTCTTGGAATTGACGACAAAACATTAAAATCTGTGAATATATCAATGTTACCTTTAAGATACATTCATTTCAGGATGATTATGACCAGATTGTGAATTACACCACATATATGAGGGACTTCACAGAGGTGAGTATAAAAATATAAAATCAGCAACATTATGTGTGATTTTTATGTCCCCCAGTATAGACATATTGTTTTTGCCCTGTCTGTTTGTTGGTTTTTTGTTTGTTGATTTGCACAAACTTTAACATTGGCCATAACTTTTGCAGTATTGAAGATAGCAACTTGATATTTGGCATGTGTATCTCATGGAGCTGCACATTTTGAGTGTGAAATGTCAAGGTCAAGGTCATCCTTCAAGGTCAAAGGTCAAATATATGGGTCAAAATCGCTCAAAAGGGCACATAATGTTTCACAAACACATCTTGTTTTTAATATATTTTTTGCATACATTTTTTCAGACAACTTTAATCATTTTGAATTATGGTTTTAAATTAACAGGCAGAACATGTTTTGCCAATTACGTTTTTGAGCAACTGTACTGTTATGGACATATGTCTTACATGGTGGTACTCGTGTACATACACAAGCTAGGCTATATTATGGAGATGTAAATCACATCTTGTTAAACTTGCTGAATGATTGCAGCCTTTTAACTGTCCAAGACTATTTAAAGTCCATGAAAATAGGCTGAAAACATATGAAATAATAAAGGTCGACAAATTGTATTAGCTAGTTACATTTCCTTAGCAAAGTTTAGTGTCTTAACTCTTTCAGTGCTGGAACCGAATTTTGAAGGCCTTTGCAAACAGTTTGGATCCAGATGAGACGTCTCATCAGGATCAAAACTGTTTGCTATTCTTATAGTATTCTCTGAAAAAAAATCGCAGAAAATGCTTATTTTAGAAATTCAGCAGACGACATTTTAGCAGACAACAAATTTCCCAGCATTTAAAGGGTTAAGAAAGCCCAAGATGACGAGCCCCATACAGGGAGAAATTTATGTGCAAAGTAACACATTGAAATTCAGCAGACGACATTTTAGCAGACAACAAATTTCCCAGCATTTAAAGGGTTAAGAAAGCCAAAGATGACAAGCCCCATACAGGGAGAAATTAATGTGCAAAGTAACACATTGTGATGAGTGCAATTGAGCCTCGTTCTGGGAAAACTGGGCTTAAATGCGTGTGCAATCCGCACCAGCTAATCAGAGACGACACTTTCCGCTTGTATGGTATTTTTCGTTTAAAGGATGTCCATTCTCAGCAAAGATCCATTTTAGGCGGAAAGTGTCATCCATGATTGGCGTGTGCAGACTGCACAGGATAATCTATGACGAAACTTCATGCACATGCACTGAATGAGGCTGAATTTGTGTGATAAACAACAGTCCAGACTGTAACTTGTGTTGGTATTGTTTCTTGCAGATGTTTGAGATACTGGATACAGACAAGGACGGGCTGCTGAA
>VMBQ01007230.1:0-41577 GCA_007657795.1 Dreissena rostriformis | reverse complement strand
TCATCGTCTTATCCATATATATACTCATACCAAGTTTCAATGAAATCCGCCAAAGCACTTCCAAGATATGGCTCCGGACACAAAAGTGCCTATAGTAAAAAGCATTTTTTCAAGATACAAAGGGCCATAACTCCATTATTAACAGATGGTGTACAATGCCATTTGGCGTGCATCATCTTCTTATGCATATATATACTCATACCAAGTTTCAATGAAATCCGCCAAAGCACTTCCAAGATATTGATCCGGACACAAAAGTGCCGAACGGACGGACGGACGGACAGCCGGACGGACAACGCCAAAACAATATCCCTCCGCCTTTGGCGGGGGATAAAAAAAAGGTTTTTGACTTTTGACCTTGAAGGATGACCTTGACCTTTCACCACTCAAAATGTGCTGGTCCATGAGATACACGTGCATGCCAAATATCAAGTTGCTATCTTCAGTATTTCAAAAGTTATGGCCAATGTTAAAGTTTTCGGAAGACGACGACGACGACGCTGAGGACGCGGAAGGACAAGACGGCTATGACAATACCTCAGGTTTCTTCGAAAACAGCTGAGCTAAAAATAATCCGACCATAACCGGCTGACAATATGCACATCTCCTGTTGGTAGTGAAGCTTCCCATAAAATTTCATTGAATTCCTGTAATAAGTTGCTGAGAAATAGCTGGGACAAGAATTGCACTATATGTTTCGCTGTCGTTCGCCACTGTCGCAAAATGGCTCCAATTTTTTAAAAGTGGCTCCAATTTTTTAAAAGTGGCGAATTTCGAAAAATCAGTAAAATCCTATCCGAAAATGTACTGCTATCCGAAAGCACGCGACCGAGCATAAGCGGCCAGCGTCTGTCAGTTGTAACTATTGGTTTACAACGATGTAAGGGACCTACAGTGCAGAGTGTAAATTGAAATCACTGAAGCGTAAGTGTTACAGACGGTGTTTTTACTGCTATTGTCAAGTTTTATGGGGGTAATTATCGGATTAATTATCTTTATGATGAAGAACAGTCAATTATGTAACACTTGGGACAAACTGTCACAAAGATCAACGATAATAACGATAATTAGGGCGGCTATTCCTTTAATCAATACCGTGGTTGGTGTATTGTTATTTACACATTAGTTAAAGATTGTTCATATTGTTCACAGTTTTATTGATGGCTTTTGTATATAAAGACACATGTATGATTGTATATTCACAAGCAATCATGGCTTTTCATGACTTATTCAATCCTCGAAAGCGTGCTTAAGAAAGTGAAACAAATGAAAACAATGAAACTCCTTCAAAATTGCCAAAACATGATAATTCTGTAGCAAAGAGAAAATTCAATGAAAGCTGGAAATCTTTACCATATGTGTGTAAATTTGTGTACAAATTGCTGTTAATTTAAATTGTGATTTCTGTTGTTCAGATGTGTATCATTTCTTTTCCCTTTCAGTTTATGTGCATCATATTAGTCAAATTTAACTGTAAAAAATAATTAAATTGAGATGCTTATTTTCTGATTTTTGAATTTGTTTCCCCTTTCAGATGTACATTTGTATGATTGTATGTTTAAGTAAATTTTTCTAAAACATGTATGCAGCATTCTGTTCCATTGATGTTAACATTATTAGATTAGTTTGGTTTTATGTGATTGTTTATCATGTGCAAACAAATGTTTTTAATGTAAAAATAAAGCTTATTAAGACTTATGCAGTGATATTTTTACAAATTTTCTCCTCTGAGTCCTGGGACTCGATAACTTGCAAATCTACGAGTCCCAAAATTGAACGAACGAGTCCAAATATTAAACTATATTATTTTTTAGAAATTTCAATGCATTTTTGGGACTCACATTATTCTAAACTTTGCATCCCCAGAGGTTTTTGTGAGTCCAGGACTCAGGACTCGCATGTAAAAAAATCACTGCTTATGAAGTTACTTTTTGTTGTTTATGAACTTACATACTTTTAAAAGTAATAATATAGTAAATGACATTAATGTTGTATGGTTTCTTAGATGCTTGTCATAATAAATAAGGTCGGAATAACTGACCATGTTCGCGCCACAAAAGAGTGGAGACAACTTTTTTTGGGCCAGTGAAACCCCCGATGTACAATGGAAAATTTCAAAGGGCCATTACTCTGTGAAAAANTTCCAGTATTGCTCTTGGCAAAGATAACAGTTAATATAAATGGACAAGTGGAATTAGTTGTAACAGATGCAATATTGCTTTGTTGGTTGAGAATACAAGTATTTCTTTCAGTGCTGGAACCGAATTTTGAAGGCCTTTGCAAACAGTTTGGATCCAGATGAGACGCCAAAGAATGTGGCGTCTCAGCTGGATCCAAACTGTTTGCTATTCTGATAGTATTCTTTGGAAAAAAATCGAAGAAAATGCTGATTTTAGAAATTCAACAGACAACATTTTAGCTGATGAAAAATTTCCCAGCATGCAAAGGGATATGATTGTAGTACATTGAAACACATTGTTTTTTGTGTTGTAAATCACAACATTGTTATGTATGTGAATGATTGGCATTATTAAAATGCATTCATAACCTTGTTAAATATTGTAGATTAATATAAAAACATTAAATTAGACAATTTAATTAAAGAATACAACATTTCATATAGTTTATAAATTATGTATGTATGTAGTTATTAATATCATGAATATATTGGTCAACAAATGATTATTTGCTACCACTTTAAAGATCAAACAAAAAAAATAGGTACCAAATCAGTACTACTGATACTTATTTTGAGTTAACTTACTGGTTCCCATTTGGCATTTACCTTGATCATACAGATGTAACTGGGGGTTGCGAAGAGCCAGGAGCCGTTGTGAAAGTTTTTTTTCCATTCATAGCCTCCGAGGTCTGAGCTGAAATAGTGTAATTAACATATTAACATAACGTTTACTAGGAATACATTTATGTACCATTTTATCATCCAATAATAAATTACAACTAATTACCTCAAATTGTCAAACTTTAGATAAANGAAAAAAAAATCGAAGAAAATGCTAATTGTAGAAATTTAGCAGACAACATTTTAGCAGACGGCAAATTTCCCAGCATGCAAAGGGATATAAGTAAATGGCCTTATGGCATAATGATACATGCTTTATATTAACCGTTTCGCTACAAAAAACCTAATTTAAAATGGTTTAATCTCGTGAACTAAGCGTAAATTCGGCGGTTGGGTGACTCGAAAACTGTAAAATATATGGTCATAAATATATGGCCATAGAGACACTTAAATCTTTCACATTTAAACAAAGCACAATAATATTCCAAAGGGATAAGAAATGTTTCGGAATTCGTTTTTAATTTACGTCAATACATACATTTTTATTTATTGCCTGCTTACTATTTCAGTATTCCACAGCGAATTCTGCAATTCTGATTCACTTAAAAGAGTGTGTTATAGGTGGTAAAAAAGTGTCGAGTTATCGGGAATCTAAGTGCCATTGCCATTGAGATGATCGGTTAACATTGTGCCCATGAAAATTTTGCATCCGACTCTTTAAACATTTGAATTTTCTCATTAGTGAACTAAAATATTACATGTAACATTACTGGACATATTGATCTTTTATTTCGAATAGTTAGCACGTTCTTGATTTATTTCCAAGTATTTATATATTTTGAAAAAAAATCCACCGTTTTCCCGCGAATTTCTTTCTTCGCAATAGCAAGTGCTATACCATTAATCGACCAAACAATTTTCCGTGTCGGAAAACCAAATGAACAAAACATAAATGCAAAAAAGCTGAAGAATTCCCCTCTCGCGCGTGTAAATTGTACTAGTTAAACACTTAAACTGGTCTAACTTCCACAAGATGTTTGGAAAATTGTATCAGTTTTACTATTCGTCATGATATTACTCAATAAGTGTTCAGAACGTCGAACCTTTTTAAGAAAACAAATGTGTCGCGTTCTGAGAAAACTGGGCATAATGCATGTGCGTAAAGTGTCGTTCCAGATTAGCCTGTACAGTCCGCACAGGCTAATCCGGGACGACACTTTCCGCCTAAACTGGATTTTCGTAAAGAAAAGACATCATTGAAACGAAAAATTCCATAAAAGCGGAAAATGTAGTCCCCGATTAGCATGTGCTGACTGCACAGGCTAATCTGGGATGACAATTAACGCACAAGCATTATGCCCAGTTTTCTCAAAACGCGACTCAAACATACAAAAGATTAACTATATCTGAGTGGAATAGAATGAATTACATTGTAATACACGTTTGTAATAAAGGTTTCAGCTAGGTTTATTTGTCCGAGCTGTACCGTCTATAAACAGTGAAATGACAACAACACGTACATGTATAGACAACGGTATTTTAAATCAGAGTAAAATTCACAAACATCTAGTGAGTTGAGTAAATGCACTTTGATCGAAAGGGATATTTTTTAGCGATAATCAATATAAAACTGGTCTTAACGCAGTTAAAGTATCGACATTTTTTTAATAAGAAAGTCACATGCAATATGTTAATGCTACGAAGTTACTTGTATATAAATATATATCCATGTGATAAAACAAAAAAACTTAAAATGAAAAAACAAGATTAGTGGATGTTTCACAACCTTTAAAGGTCTTTTAAACGCAACATCACAAACGAACTGTGACGCCTGGTTTTATAGAGAGTCATATCCGAGCTTTGTGTAAAAGTAGTTCCACGAATTCCTAAATGATTAACATCAAGCGTTATTGCTTTCACTCTTTCACGAACAGGTATATAAAATGGATCCTTGAAGTCTATAATTGACGCCGTTCGAACTAATGTTTTAGGATTTTCGTTCTTTGCCGCGTGCGTGTATCCGAATTTCCCACCGCGTTCTTTCGGCGCAGACGACACTTCGTTGACCCGTTCACACGGAACAAATTTCCTCCCCGAGATATGCTGCGGAGGGGATTGTGGTTTGGTCAAAGAATTGAGTAAGACCTGATGGTCTTTTTGATGTTGGATATAGGATGAGTTTTTCCCGCTTTTACTTTTCCCTATCGGTGTCGGCGCAGTGCTACCGACGATGAGATTTCCGGGAACCGTATTTGGAGCAGACGAGTTGGGTCTCCTGGTCTGTTCGCGTTTTTCCTGTTTCCATTTCGCCTCTTGTTCTGCACTTCCGGGTTTCATAAACTCGGCGCTGCCCAGTCGCAACGTTCGAGCGCTGCGGCGCTGCGATTGTGGCGGGAAGGCGCCGTCTAGCGTCTTTGATGGCAAGCGTTTGTTTTTGACGTCATCCATGTCAAACGGCATACATGATGACGGTGGAGTTGTAAGATTAAGGTAATGGTTGATTTGCATAATGTCCATTTTATCGTTTTGCGTCAGGTTAGGCACTGTGCATTCTCTGACCGGGGCCAAGTTAAGCGCCTTCCCGCGGTCTCGTACAGAAAAGTGTCGGTTCTCGATACTTCCCGTCTCAAGACTTTCATCGTCGGCGCACCGCTCTCGTCCACTCTCCGTACTACTGGACGCAGACCTGAAAATAAATATTAACCTTTTTTCTGTACATTACAAAACAGTGTTATAACACCTTGCAAGGCACAAAAAAAAGTTCCAAGTGGGCGTGGCTTAAGAATCAGTAAACATTGAATGATAATCTCAAATGTGGGCGTGGCTAAAATTGTGTCATCGGGCCGTGACCTAATAACACTGTCTTTATCAGACTGTTGTTTTCGGGTCGTTTTCATAACAGTTGCATAATAAAACAATAGCTGCGTGTGACTTTATATTCTAAGGAGGAATGACAGACAAACAGCAAATAAATCTCGACGTTATCGTCACGTTGAGTTGTATTGTCGTAAAATGACGGATGTGTACGGTAAAGAATGATGGTGAATGCATATGGTCACATTTTGATTGTATGAATGAATTTTATTAAACTTCAACTAAACGCGTGTAAGTGCGACTTTTTTACAAAATAAAACCATAACACGAAGCATGTAGTGATTTCAAGATGTAAACGCAACGACTGGCTCTGTAAAGTGTGTGTCTGTCTTGCGCAAAAATCTGCGCAACACAGATTTGATTTCTTGTGGCTTAACTAGTGATGGATGTTCAACAAGAGATACGATCTCAAATAATAAAATACTGATCAGATTACCCAGTTCTCTGGTCTCGGAGATGTTGCGGAATGTAGTTGAACACGGGATTTTCAAGGGAGGACCTACAAAGAAATTAATTCATTTAATGTAGTACGAAATCGTTAAAGTTTTTTTATGTAGAAAATAAATACACTGGGATAAAGAATATTGTCGAAATTAAACAACGATTTCCAAACATTAAAGATGCATACTTAATGCTGATTGTTTGCGAACAATAGGAGAATTACAAGAAAAGAATGATATTAGACAAATAATTATTAATTATTAAATTGGGGGTATTTGCTTATTGTACAATTATTTTAATAGCGATTTGGGACAAAGAAAGAGTAAAAATGTTGAAATTATTAAATTTAACAAGATTAGTGTGAAAGCGATGCAGTAAAACATTGTTCATTGAACATGATTTATTATTCTTGAACATAGTATAGAATTCACAACACTAACAGTATAATCAATTATAAGTAGTAGATATAACGGTCATGTAACGTTTTATAAGTAATCTTCTATACTCATATTGTACGTTAAAAGTCCTTATTTAAAACTTAGAAGTTTTTGCATCTTGAACCTTTCGTACGCCATTTGATACGGGCGATTCGCTTACATTTCCGCAAGCTTAATGTCTGGTACTTTGAATTCGCTAACTTTTCTATACGCGGAAATGTCAGCTTTCACAAGTTTTTGCATCTTGAACCTTTCGTACGCCATTTGATACGGGCGATTCGCTTACATTTCCGCACGCTAGATGTCTGGTACTTTCAATTCGCTAACTTTTCTACACGCGGAAATGTCAGCTTTCTCAGTATTCAAAATGCGTTATTAACACTCAAAATTACTAATATTTCTTAAAATATTTCGTAAAATAAAGTTGACTTATAACAAATCAGTGTTCTTTATAGCAATAACCAAACTTTCAACGCCAGATGTTGTTTTGGTATCATATATTTAACATGATACAAAAGGCTCTTTTTTGTTCTTCGTGGGACAAAATATTCAACACATGTTCATGAACCATGTTAGTCTTCGTGTGTCTTATGAATAGATATCGTTGCGGCAAATTAAAATGTAATATATTGTGCCACACAAAATAAAAGCGAGCATTTTGTATCTCGTTAAATCTATGTTACCAGACCACATATGGCGTTGACAGTTTGGCTATTGCTATAAGGAACAATGATTTGTTTATGGGTTAACTTTATTTTACGAAATATTTTACGCAATATTCGTTGATTTTGAATGTAAATGGGGCTTAACGCCATTCCATTAACAGGTCCTTTTGATGTCGTTGGTAAGGCATCCAATATAACTCACAAAGACACGAATTAATATGGCAAATATTGTTTTGTAGTAAAAATGCACATTCGTGTACAGAATAATGCACACTTTTTGAGCGTTTAAGTTAAACAGGAACTTTCTCTAAATCAAGTATCAAAATGAAACGATGTGTAGTTTTAATTGCCTTGACTTGACGAAGTAATTTGACACCGAGATTAAATGTCTACGAGCGGGTATGTTAATGAATGCTATATTGATTGCGACAATGAAGATATTTATCTATTGATTTCTTCACTTTTACTTTTTATTACATTCCTTTGGCAATTTGTACGCGATTTAAACCCGAACGTTTAAAAAAGCGTTTCAATCGATTTGTTTTGCGAAAATTCATATCAAATGTTATTTGCATAAAAGAAATTAATTTGCCGATGAAAACTTATTATTATTATTATTATTATTATTATTATTATTATTATTATTATTATTATTATTATTATTATTATTATTATTATTATTATTATTATTATTATTATTATTATTATTATTATCATCATTATTATTATTATCATCATCATTATCATTATCAGTATTATTATTTTTATTATTATACACGTTCCGTTTATTTGGAAAGAACTTTGAAACGAAAAGGACAATATATTCTTAATTAACGGGCAGACTCCATGGTGAATCACATATAGACTGGCATATAATAGCTTGTCAAGATTTTCATTAAATACCTCAAATTGCTCTTCATTTTATTGTAGTATGGATCGACGTCCATTGCCTTTTCCTCATGTTGGCTATAGATTGCCGGCCGACCAACATTGCCGACGGTATGGTAAAACCGGTACCGCTCCATGTATTTTAAAGTATCCTGATAGTGCTGAAATATTACTGGATCTTTACCCATCGACTGGGAATACCGCCCAAACGTCATGTCCGAGCCTTGCCTTAACAACGATCGTTTCCGCCGTGATCCTTTCGATTTCACAACTTTGGCCGGTGGACCCCATTCACAGAAAGTGTTTTCCTGCAAATTCGCAGACGAGCAAAAACAATCTAGGCCTGTCTCCGGCTCGCTATATTCCAGTAAAAATTGTGTTTTCTCTTCGTGAGTCGCTCGGTCATTGAACGTGCATGGTATTTTCTCGCCGGCAAGAAGGAATTTTAATGACATCGGCCTGTAAAATGAGGTAGCACTAGATTGTCGGCTGTTAATGCTGAATCCAAGAGAAGATCCGGCTCTAACTTCCACGTTCGGAATCTCCATAATTGGCACGTCTACATCCTCCCGGCGTTGTCCAGCCATCATGGGCATAAGTGACGAAAGATCGTAATGCGGTACGTCTGCAGCCGCTTCGTCTGGCGACCGCTGCCCGTCTTTGTGGTGAGCGTCGGTTTTATTACCATGGTGACCATGGCCATGGCCATTTATATGACCATAGTGGTGATTTTTATGCTGCTGATGGTGATGCTGCTGCTGGTGGTGCTGATGATTATTGTGGTGATGATTCTTGTGGTTGCTGACGGCTTTAGGGTGTTCTTTACGGTGGTAACTGTTGCTCCGTTTGGGTGGGTGTTTAGCCGACGTTTTTACTTTCTCCAATACACTGCTTTGGTGTTGATCGCTTATGTTGGATGTGCCAGAACGAGAAGATTTCGGACGCGCATTTTTCGCGCATGAGCTATTTCCATTTGTCTTTGCAGACGAATTGCAGTCTATGTATCCGTTTTTTGTTTCCACTGAGCGAGCCGAGTGTTTTCCAATTTCAGTGGAATTTGTGGAAGGTCTAGATAGTGGTTCAACATTTTCATCGTCCCCTTCGTCCATACTGTTGTCACTATTACTAAACCCGTCTATCGGCTGGTCCGCACAATCCATAGATTCGCGTAGTTGCTCTATGCATACTGTGATATCCGCGCGCGGAGACGGTGCAACGGACGTCATGCTTGTTCCTTGAACGTATTGTATCATAATTTTTCCACGTAGCCGTTGGACACCAAGCTTATCCTCTGAAATCTCTTTAAACTGCAATGGAAACCGTATAATTTACCGCCGTATTTCACACTTACACTTTAATGAAATATCAGCTAGAAGAAGTATTTTAAATATAGAACAAATGTTATTACACCAAATGTGTTTCAATGTTAAATCCACGGTAAGAAATGAATCCAAGTTTATTTCAGTGAAGTTTTTTTTTAATAAATGTGTACTTGTGTATTCGTATAAGTAGCTAACAACCAATTGTATCTTTTGTTTCTTAAAAGACGATTCCCCTAACCCATTGAGTGACACGGAACATCGGTTTTCTATACGTCGGTGTTTCTGTCGTTATCGTATACGTTTCACCTAAGCAGGTACTATGTACTAACACCGCTATCAAATTTCGGCCACTTTTGTTTGCCATAATTTAAGCACTGATCGCGAAGTCTGTATATTTTTATTTTATTTTGATATTTATCTATTTTAGTTATTTATTTGAAGTAGTAGTTCAATGTAAAGCAACAACAGTAGCAGCAGCAGCAGCAGCAGCAGCAGCATTATGGGAATATATAGGAATATCTAGAATGTACATACTGCCACGTGCGTTGCATATGAAAAGTTTGTCATTTTACGATTTTGTAAGCGTGATTTCGAGACTTACAGGTAGCGTATATCCAAAAACTGTGTCTTGCTACACGGCCTTTAATCTCAGGCGCCAACGTTTGTTTGAGAAGTACAGTGTATTAATAAATGAGCCAATGATACCCTCGAAGTTGAGTAGGTTTGATATGATTTTGATCAAACTAAGCAATTTTCGGGCAATATTATTTGCAATCAATTTGAACGGTTTTAAAACGGAAAGAATGTATTTTCGGTTCGTTGGTTTGATAACATATCTACGTTAAATAGTGATAAAATACAGAAAGTTTTCACGATATATAAGTCACATGGTCATACTTTTTTGTAATACGACTATTATTTCATGTTTAGTGCATTTGCACTACCTAATGTCCTTAGCGCCTCCGCCTTGGCATTTGCTTCATCTCTTCTTGGAAAATGTATCTATCAAAATTTATCTATGTGTCATTACGGATATAGTTAGATTTAAATGTGCACTGCACGCAGTATCACACAAATGTGTCGTGTTCTGAGAAAACTGGGCATAATGCATGTGCGTAAAATGTCGTCCCAGGTTAGCCTATGCAACCCGCACAGGCTAATCCGGGACGACACTTTCCGCCTAAACTGGATTTTCGCTAAGAAGAGACATTATTTAAACAAAAAATTCCATAAAACGCGAAATTGTCGTTCCTGATTAGCCTGTGCGGACTCCACAGGCTAATCTGGGATGACAATTTACGCACAAGCATTATGCCCAGTTTTCTCAGAACGCGACTCAAATCATCAAGTTACTTTTACAATTTCCACAAATTCACATCTTAGAAAGGTCCTCACGTTTCTAAATGCGCGGTGACTGTACGTTTCTTTACATTTTAAAAGAATTTCTCGTCCCTGTATCGCACTATTTTACCCGAGGTTCAAGAAAATGTATAGAATTGTTACAACTCATATACAAATACTCACCTTCCGAATTGAAGTAGATTTTGTTTTTAACTTCCGGTCATTAGCGCCAACGCGGTTCGTTTTTTCATGTGTCTCCAAAAAGAGATAAGAGCGATGACAACTCCCGTTATTAAGTTCATGCCTATAGTGTTGCTTTTTGAAAATAATTTCGAGATTACTTATTTATGTCTATTTCCATAAGAATGCAAACTACCGTCCATTGGTTATTGAATACATGCACATTCATCCAATTAAATTTGTAACTTAATAAAATGAAACTCTCTCTCAGTCAAATATGAAGCTTGCGAGCAGATGTAACATGTGTATTTGCAAACCTTTTAAAGTTTATTTACCATCTGTGTAATATTTTATACAAGAATAGCAATTTAATTGCAATCCGTTCTGAAAGTCAATCGTAATGTTTGATCAGCAGTTTAGTGATTCGTTGATAATTATTAAGCCCAACTAGGGACGTTTAACAACCACACACTTAACAATTCAAAATTACAACCAATACTAGTCGATTAAAATATTCCTTATATTGGGCGGATTAATTGAGGCGGTAAATATCTGATTTGTTCACCAAAAACATTTAGATCACTCACAAATCGTTACTTTCTTATTTACGTTTGCGTTAAATTTGCAGCCGCGTTTAATTTTAACGAGTAGAAAATCTATATTTGCTCGAGTAAGGTACTTTCTTTCCATAGTAAAGAGATGTATTTTTTAACTCTTTCATTATAACAATTTCCTACCATGAAACACCTTGTATTCCATCGTTGTTAATGAATAGTAATGCTTCTGTACTTCACGCACAGATAAACAATACCCACTATGTTCTATTCTTTGCAAGTACTTCACGCACATGTATACAATACTCACTGTGTTCTATTCTTTTGCATGTACTTCACGCACAGATATACAATACCAACTATGTTCTATTCTTTGCATGGACTACATGCACAGATAAACAATACCCACTATGGTCTATTCTTTTGAATGTACTTCATGCGCAGATATACAATACCCACTATGTTCTATTCTTTGCATGTACTTCACGCACATATATACAATACCAACTATGTTCTATTCTTTGCATGTACTTCAGGCACAGATATGCATTACCAACTATGTTCTATTCTTTGCCTGTACTTCACGCACATATAAACAATACCCACTATGTCTATTCTTTGCCTGTACGTCACGCACAGATATACAATACCCACTTTGTTCAATTTTTACAAACTCCCGGTCATTAGCGCCAACTCGGATCGGTTTTTAATGTTATTCCAAAAAGAGATAAACTGCGGTTATAACTCCCCTTAAAAAGTTTATGCATACTGTGTTGAGGGTGGCATATAGCAGTTGAACTGTCAGTCAGTCCGTCTGTCCGTCCGTCCAAAAACTTTGACATTGGCCATTACTTTTGCAATATTGAAGATAGCAACTTGATATTTGGCATGAATGTGTTTCTCATGGAGCTGCACATTTAGAGTGGTGAAAAGTCAAGGCCAATGTCATCCTTCAAGGTCAAAGGTAAAAAAAATCAAAGCGGCGCAGTAGGGGGCATTGTGTTTCTGACAAACACATCTCTTGTTTAAAAATATGCTCCCGATGACTTGTGTTATTTATATGTCCGTAAGAATAAAAAGTACCTTTCATTGGTTCTTGAATACAAGCAAATTCAGCAAATTAAATTTGCAACGATTGTAAGGATTTGTAACGTTATAAAATGAAAATCTCTCTCATTAAATAATGAAGCGTACCATGTTTATTTGTAAACATATTATAACTTATTTCCCTTTATGAACTCTTCCATACAATTACACCAATTTATTGCAGTCAGTTCGCAAATTTACTTTTATCATCACGATGAGCTTTATCTATTGCATGTGCACACGAGAGTTTTATATGCGCACGCGATATTCATTACGTGCGCACGCGATATTCATTACGTGCGCACGCAATATTCATTACTTGCGTACGCGATATTCATTATTTTCCCCGCGATAATCATAACGTGCGCACGCGATATTCATTACTTGCGTACGCGATATTCATTACGTTCGCACGCGATAATCATTACGGTCGCACGCGATATTTATTACTTGCGTACGCGATATTCATTACGTTCGCACACGATAATCATTACGTTCACACGCGATAATCATTACGTGCGCACGCGATATTCATTACTTGCGTACGCGATATTCATTACGTTCGCACGCGATAATCATTACGGTCGCACGCGATATTTATTACTTGCGTACGCGATATTCATTACGTTCGCACGCGATAATCATTACGTTCACACGCGATAATCATTACGTGCGCACGCGATATTCATTACTTGCGTACGCGATATTCATTACGTTCGCACGCGATAATCATTACGGTCGCACGCGATATTTATTACTTGCGTACGCGATATTCATTACGTTCGCACGCGATAATCATTACGTTCACACGCGATAATCATAACGTGCGCACGCGATATTCATTACTTGCGTACGCGATATTCATTACGTTCGCACGCGATAATCATTACGGTCGCACGCGATATTTATTACTTGCGTACGCGATATTCATTACGTTCGCACGCGATAATCATTACGTTCACACGCGATAATCATTACGTGCGCACGCGATATTCATTACTTGCGTACGCGATATTCATTACGTTCGCACGCGATAATCATTACGTGCGCACGCGATAATCATTATGTGCGCACGCGATAATCATTACGTTCGCACGCGATAATCATAACGTGCGCACGCGATAGATATTATGTTCGCTCGATATATCTCTTACTGGCGTACGCGATAGCTATTATGTGCGCACGAGATAGTTATTACGTGCGCAAATAAGTACGTTCGCACATAATATATAGCTATCAATAAAATATCGTGTATGTACTCTTTATGCCTACATAGTCGTAAGTTGATCTGATATGCAATTCCCAACAGGAAACATCGCGAAAGGTAATGAATGACGATTACTAATTAAACGCTGAAATAACAACAGCTTTCAATTAAAAGTAGCTTTAAGTCGAAACGATTTAATGGACTATGCTAAAGTATTTGAGAATGCTGTAATACTATAAGCGTGTCTTGGAATTTTGAGTCTCAAATTTAAATTTAAGATTGAGATAAATACTATCATTTTAAGTTAGTTAATTATTCCAAATCGGAAATTGCGCAAACGCATTTTCGATTGGACCCATAGATGTTCGTTTCCGCGGGACTAGGTTCATTCAAGCAAACCAATGAAATTTGTCGTGTTCTGAGAAAACTGGGCATACTGCTTGTGCGTAAATTGTCATCCCAGATTAGCCTGTGCAGTCCGCACAGGCAAATCAGGGACGACAATTTCCGCTTTTATGGATTTTTCCGTTTAAATGATGTCTCCTCTTAGCGAAAATTCAGTTAAGGTGGAAAGTGTCGTCCCTGAATAGCCTGTGCGGACTGCACAGGTTAATCTGGGACGACACTTTACGCACATGCATTATGCCCAGTTTTCTCAGAACGCGACACAAATAATCTGTAATCATCTGGTAGGAACAAAATTATTCATTTGATAAATTATTTTCCTTATATTTTAGCGAGTTCTGTTTTGTAATAAATTCAAATGTATACGCATCATTATAATTACATGTGAACTGAATTTTGAAGTTGAAAACATTTAATGTCCAACAATAACAATAACAATATCAATAACAACGTTCATGTAAAAACATTTTTGCAAAAAAAAGCATGTACCTTTCTTGCAACCATGTTAATTCCAATGATGTAGATTATTCATATTTTGAACGTAAACCACCAGCATTAAACACTCACAATTGAACACAACATGCTTTTTCCATATCACAAGGGAGTCTTATCAATTGAAATTGTTGTAACTATAATCCGACGCTTTTATGAAATCGATGTATCGATATGTATCGATATGCGTGTTATGTCCTGTGATATCCTTTAATTCTTAAATAATTATTCAAACCTTTTTTGAATTGTTTGATCGATGCAGTGTATTGTGAAAAACATTAACAAGTCTATTGAGCGAAAGACCGAAGTGTTGCTCGCAGCTTTAAGGCACGGCCTTTTTATACTATGTTTCTTTGCCACTTTTGGGAAAAGTGTTCGATACGAACATAAAATGAGATATGAAAACAAAAATATACTATTCGAATACCATTTAAATTAAAACAAAAACACATGGCAAAGCAACACAAATCGATGGTCCCAATTCAAAATGCCGAACTTACATTTTTTGACATTTCGCGATTTTGATACTGTGCAAAGCGGGAAAACAATGCGCATATACCCCCAAAATAACGAACTAGTTAACCAATCGCAACAGCTCAAAAAAGGCATGTGATGTTATTACGAACCGCAATTGATTGAAGTCAAAATGACGAAGCTGAAAAAAATTGTAACTTCGGCATTTTGCGCGCTACTTATATAATATAAAGTATCACTATAGCCATGTATTTTTAAGGTAAATTGACAGAGCTATGGATCCCGGGATTGAGCCCCTGTCTGAGCACTTGCCTTGTTAGCGACTGGGTTCAGGGTTCTATCCACGGTTTGAGCACTAGCAACATAAGCGTCGGATCCCAGTTTCGAGTCCCTAAGCACTCGCTTCATAAGAGAGTGGTCCATAGTTTTTGGATTCGTACCCGGGACCCTTCTTGTAAAGGGCGATTGCTCTGACCGGGGCTC
This sequence comes from Dreissena rostriformis, assembly GCA_007657795.1. Lineage (NCBI taxonomy): Eukaryota > Metazoa > Mollusca > Bivalvia > Myida > Dreissenidae > Dreissena > Dreissena rostriformis. The sequence goes on along the minus strand of VMBQ01007230.1, from coordinate 25,928 downwards.
GATCCCGGGAAGCATCGCTTACGAGGCGAGCGCTAGATGCCAAAGTTTTCGACGGTCCCTGGGTTCGAATCACGGTATGAGCACTAGTCCTTAAAGCTAATTAGGAGTTTTCGACGGTCCCGGAGTTCGAATCACGGTACGAGCACTAGCCCTGAAAGCTTTGGGTCTCTAGATCGAGCCTCGGTTTGAGGACTTACCCTATAAACGTCGGCTTGCATTCCGATGTGAGTATTCGCACCAACAGTGACAGGTCCCGGGTTCGAGCCCCGGTCTGAGTACTCGCCCTGAAAGCTATGGATACCGTGTTCAAGCCTGTGTCTTACCAATTGCCCAGTAAGGGAAGGATCCCGGTTGCTAACCTCAGTCTGAGCGTTCGCACCGTAACCAAACAGCCGTCGATAACATACCATACTGAGCACTCGCCTTCTAAGCGACCGGTTGCCGAAATGAGCACTAGCTCCGTAAGCAACATTTCCTGGTTTCGAGTCCCGGAATGAGAGCTCGCCTCGCAAGCGATAGGTATTCGGGTTCGAGCGCCGGTCTGAGCATTAGCCCTGTAAGCTATAAATCCCGCATCTTTCGGGTCCGGCGCTAAGACTAGAAGTTATGAAGTTGTCGCCACAAGTTTCTTAACTGAGGCCTCAACTTAATAAGTAGTTGCCACAAGTTATTAAGTTGAAGGAACAACTTAATAAATTAAATGAACAAATTACTAAGTTGAGGCCACAACTTAATACGTTTTGGGAACAAGTTATGAAGTTGTGGCTTCAAGTTACTAAGCTTAGGTCTCAACTTAAAAAGTTGTGGGGACAACGTATTTAATTGTTTCCACAAGTTATTTTAAAAGTTGTTCCCACAAGTTACTAAGTTGAGGCCTCAATATAAATAAAGAATTGCGGTTATCACCTCTGTTCCACCGTGTAAAACAGAAAAACATGCATTGCTTTGCTATATCTAATGGAAAACATTGGAATAATTTATTCTATTGAAACAAAATCTATTACAATTAGCTGTCCAATTTGCCGAAACATCACATAAATGCAAGTCTAAATGACGAAGATACATTTTACAGCTGATTTATTAACTTAACGTCAAATTAATTCCATACAAACATGTTCCATTATGAGACACTTTTAAAAATGTTAAAAATAATATTTATTTGATTTTGTGCAAGAAATGTTTAACAAAAATACGTCTCCTGAAAACTTGTGTATTTGTAACTTCGGCTTTTTGATTTGGGACCATCGAAATGCAATAAAACACACAAGTGACAAGGAAAAAAACACAACAGAATTTGAAATAGAATAATACATATAATCAGCATTTCTATATTTAGTTAAAATACAGTACGTTTTATATTTTTAATATAACAGACGCTTATTGAATGCATATTTAATTAAACGAAATAATCAAGCAAAGTGCGTGCATGTAGCTTCTTAGGATTTACTCTTTAGTTCGAATTAAACAACATATATAATTTAAATACGGGACGATGGTTCCATTAAACGAACAATAACAACGTTGGCCTTACAAGCGAAGAAAGTGTTTGAACAGTTAAATTATCTTAGCCTTTCGTTGTAATCTAGATTTCTGTCTAAATTTAAATTCACATGTTTTATTGGTTTTATTTGCAGTGAATAAATAAACGTGTTTTTTTTGCACTGCCGGAAATAATCTACCTTCCTATGTAAGGGCTTTTAACATGGGTCAGCTTATAATTGATATAATCCACACGCTTTCGACAATATGTGTCGTGTACTGAGAAAACTGGGTATAATGCATGTGCGTAAAGTGTCATCCCAGATTAGCCTGTGCAGTCCGAACAGGCTTATCAGGGACGACACTTTCCGCCTAAACTGGATTTTTGCTAAGAAGAGACATCATTTAAACAAAAAATTCCATAAAAGCGGAAATTGTCGTCCCTGATGAGTCTGTGCGGACTGCACAGGCTAATCTGGGATGACAATTTACGCATAAGCATTATGCCCAGTTTTCTCAGAACGCGACATATATACTTACATCAGTGCTAGTAACACACCAGCTACAACAGCAGCGACAACAAAGACTTTCTACGCTTTACGCTGGTTCGTGTGCTATTAATACAAAGGCAACGACATCACTAACAGCAATAATAATAATAACATCAAGTACTAGTACAGCTGGTATTTGTAGTAGCAGTAGTAGTAGGAGTAGTAATTATAATAATAATAATAATAATAGTATTAGTAGTAGTAGTAGTAGTAGTAGTTGTTGTTGTTGTTGTTGTTGTTGTTGTAGTAGTAGTAGTAGTAGTAGTAGTAGAAGTAGTAGTAGTAGTAGCAGTAGTAGAAGTAGTAGTAGTAGTAGTAGTAGTAGTAGTAGTCGTTGTTGTTGTTGTGGTTGTTTTTGTTGTTGTTGTTGTAGTTGTAGTAGTAGTTGTAGTAGTTGTTGTAGTAGTAGTAGTAGTAGTTGTTGTTGTTGTTTTGGTTGTTGTTGTTGTTGTTCTTGTGGCTGTTGTTGTTCTTGATGTGATTGTTATTGTTGTTGTGGTTGTTGTTGTAGAAGAAATAGTAGTATCAGCAGCAATTATAGTAACTTGACTAATGTGACATTAAATCTAAAATTGCATGATGTTTTAAAATAACAAAAATGTATGTAAAATTTGCGATAAGTATAACACTAATACATATGTTAGTAACAAGCCTCCAGAATTCCAGTATTCCAGAATACTCCAATTTGAAACATCAAAATTCCCACCCAATAGGCATCGCATTCGTCGTGCGAAATTATCCCGATTTTATTTTAACGTAGGTTACACTATAGCGGATATTTATTGGATTTGGTGGAATATCGATTTTAATTCACAAGTGATCATAGAATATATATTTTTCTATGATAACGCGTGAATTAAAATCGATATTTCACAGAGTCAAACTAATGTTATTTTTATTTTATGCTTACACATGATTATTTTTGTATTTTTGTTCTGGTAAAACAATGAAGATTATCGATAATTTTCACTGTTCATTTTCACTGTTTGAAANAACGGTGGTCAGAAATGTGTCGTGTTTTTATCGACATTTGTCAGGGGCATTGCTATGTTTATTGCGGAATAAAATGTGTTTGTATCCGTCTGTATCGCAAAAAAAATGTGATACGCACTTTATTAAAACGTATAGCACTATACTTGAAAGCGCTGTAGCACTATATTAAAATATTGTTACATTGTTATACGTAAAATGATCCGTGTGTCATTTTATACGGGTGGACACGACCATTATACTTGAATTGTTGACATAGACGCTTCATACTGCTTTCGCAATTTCATTGACATCAAAAGTCCATTGACCTAGCCATTAAATGTTTTTTGTCGCAATTCAATAAACGTGAAATGTTCTTTGTCTGATTGAAATACGCGTACAAAGTTTATTTGTCGCATTTGAAAATGTGTCGTGTTCTGAGAAAACTGGGAAAAATGCTTGTGCGTAAATTGTCATTCCAGATTAGCCTTGCAGTCCGCATAGGCTAATCAGGGACGACAATTTCCGCTTTTATGGAATTTTTCGTTTAAATGATGTCTCTTCTTAGCGAAAATCCAGTTAAGGCGCAAAGTGTCGTCCCGGATTAGCCTATGCGTACAATTTAATTTGTTACATTGCAATTAACGTACATGTGTTGTAAGTTGTTCATTGTCGAATTGAAATACACGTAAAATTTTCTTTGTTGCATTGCAATAAATAAAAACTGACCTTTTTCGCATTGCAATAAACTTAATCTGACTTTTGTCGTATTACAATCAAAGTTGTTAGTTGGCGTTAATCTTAATCGCATTTCTGTATGCATAATTGTATTTTCTCGCATTGCAATATACGTCAAATGTATATTGTCTGCTTGTCATGTCATACGTTCGTTGTCTGATTACGATAGACGTAAAATGGTTATTATTAAAATCATCTTACACCTAAATAGTTCCTTCCTTAAAAGACCGTCCCCGACATCTGGGCCTCACAAGAAGGTTATCAAAAGGGTTGCTGACCCCGGACGTTCGAATGTCCTATAAAACACCATCTTGCGGCTAGAACATTCTTCTTCTCCTAACAGGTACGTCTGAATTGCAGAGTGAAACTTTTTGGTTGCCTTTTGCGTATTTTTTGACAAGGATTTGTGTTAATACTTATTTGCAGCAGTGATATTTTTATTTACTTCTTGAAAGATCTTTGTTTGCAGTAAGTTTATCACAGCACATCAGCACTACTTGAATATGTATGTATGATATAAAATGGCAATTTGTCGACTGAACGATTAACTACGTTATGTCATGTCAGAAAAATCATCGAGTAACTTATATATTATTATAAATTAAACAATATTCATACACGTTGACACGTTAACCACAACAACAATAATCCATGTATTTTTCTGTTTTCGTTGAAACGTATTTCATACAGAATGAGTACGCATCGCATCGCCTAGTCGCACGTTTATATCACTATTTAAGAAAGAAAGGTAGCCGGAACATAATAGTATTTTATTTTGTAAATACAAACATCCGGCCAATAAAACATTGAATATGATAATACTTTTACATTGAATGATAATGTCAGTCATGATTGCTATAAGCCCATTCCAGATACGAAACAAGACGAACAACATGCGGTGCCTTCTCGTTCTTGCCGTTGCGATGACAGCCGTTATGGCCGCTCCCCACGAAAGGAACATTTATGATCAGCTATGTAAGCATTTGTTTTAATTCTCCTTTCTGATTTTGCTGTGAATCGCTTGATTTCATGTCATAACATTATCTTGCATTGACAGCAGTGCCCTTATCGTTGAAAATAAACTATAAATAACATGCATAGAAGTTCATTATTATAAAGTTCAAAACATTTGATTAATTATAATCTTAGTTTTGTTCAATATGCTTCAATTAATTATGATCACGTGCCTTCCACACTAGTATCACGCGACTTTCACTCTATGATCACGTGCCTTCCACACTGTTACCACGCGACTTTCACTCTATGATCACGCGACTTTCACTCTATGATCACGCGACTTCCACACTATTATCGCGCGACTTTCACTCTATGATCGCGCGACTTTCACTCTATGATCACGCGACTTTCACTCTATGATCACGCGACTTTCACTCTATGATCACGCGACTATCACTCCATGATCACGCGACTTCCACAATTTGATTATAAGCTTCCACTCTTTGACCACGTAACTTCCACGCTATGACCACGAGACATCCAGAGCATGACCGCATGGCTTCCAATCTATAATCGCGAGACTTCCGTACTATGAAACGTTACGTCCACACTGTGACCACGTGACGTTCAACACTATGGCCACGTGACTTCGACACTATGACCACGAAACTTCTGCACGATGACCTAGTGACTTCCAAACTATGACCGCGTGACGTCTACACTATGACCGCGTGACTTCTACACTATAACCGCTTGACTTCTACACTATGATCACTTCACTACCGCACTATGATCGCGTGACTTCATACTATGGCCACGCGACTTCCACACGTTGGCCACGTGACTTGGTCATTATGGCCACGTGAATTGCACATTATGCCCACGTGACTGGAAACCTTTGACAACGTTACTTCAACAATATGACCACGTGACTTGCACACGATAATCACGTGACTTTCACGAAATGATCAAGAAAATCTCACACTACGACCACACGTCTTCCACAATATGACAACTTGACTTCCACAAATAAGACAACGTGACTTTCACGATATGATCACGTGACCTTCATGTATGATCACGCGTCTTAAACAATATGACCACGTGACTTCCACAAATAAGACCACGTGACTTTCAGCGCATTTCGTCAGCCTTGACGTGCTGAAGCAAGACCTGCAATTGGTGCTGAACGTGCTCGGTAGCGACCCCTCGGAACAGGCCTGCGAGGCCGAGTGGCACAAGCTGTTCACCCAGGGCCTGGTCACACATGCCGCGTCTCTCGTCTGCCACTCGTGAGTACCGCGCTTTATGACTTCCGTTGGCGATGTTCACTTAAACCCTAGTCTCGCAACTACGAACGCTTTTATGTCTTCAATTTACTAGTAGTTGGAATTAAACATATTACCAAATGAAAATGCTTGTACCTTTTGCGCTTTTATTTCATGTGGACACATAATACAAATTAGGTCTCAAATTGAAATTATGACTGTTCAAAGAAACCTCAATTACTGACTTATCTCTAAAGGAACATCCTAGTTGATACCATGTAAATTCAAGGGCGCACTGAGGCATCCTCAGCACAGAGATTGGGCGGGTTTCGAGCTTAGCTGCCGCCCATTATAAACCACGTTATGGTGGTCAATACAAACATTTAGTTTTTATATGTCATTCACATATGGTTTGAATTCGTTGTTGTCTTCTAGTATTCTTCTTTAATTGTTAACTGTAGGACATGTATACAATGATATTTTTGTTGAAAAAAAAACATGCAATGGTTAGAAAAACAAACTTGATCTGGAAGGATTTTCTTAATAGGATTTTTGTGGTTACCGCTACAAGGACTAAGCGTAACAAAGATAAAATCTCCTAAAGGTACATAACGAATTTGCGTCTATCTGCAGATTCCAAGCTCTGGTGAATCACTTCAATCTGGCTCCGTCGGGAGCAGCCGTCGGCAAGAGGTTCCTGCTGGACGACACGCTTTCCTTCCTAGGTACGCACATGACGTCATCACGGGTGACGTCAGTTAGCGTTGTCGCGGTATTAGTATGTAGATACTAATGCGGTAGAGCTTTACGGTTATGCATACATCTGCATGTAATAAGCACATATTAGCATATGTCTGTGTGCAGAAAAAGTGGATGTTAAACTATTTAAACTGAGTCGTATTACTCAAAGTAATAACCAAGTACTACAGCGGTTGCATTGTAATATATTTCATTCTAAATTATTTTTTGACCTCGAATGCTCTTGATCACTTAGGCTTCCAGCTTAAAATAACAACTGGAATTCAAAAAAAACATTTAACAACGATTTTCAGTTTGGCAAAATTTGCATTCTAAATCGCACGTTAGCTCATTCGTTACTATTGGGAAAGTCAAGATATACGCGATATTCCTTCCGCTTGCTATCGCATTGTCGCCATCGTACTATCGCATTGTCGCCATCGTACTATCGCACTATCGCATTGTCGCCCTCTGGATTTTAATGTGTAACCACGATGGCCCTAATGGTATTCCGTACTAAACCGAACTACTTCCTGTATTTCAGCGCGTGCGCTGGGCGTGAACACGACCTACCTGTCTGAGAAGACCAGCGAGATTATTGCGGCGGTCGGAAGTGAACCCTCGGAGGCTCTATGTGAACAGGAAGCGCACAAGGTGTTCGCTGGCTCACTTTTCGACCACGGCGTGCCGCTGTTCTGCAGATCGTAAGTGTTTCCGCCCTTTTCCCGCAGCTGTTGTCCATACTTTGACATGGTTATATGGTTATTAATCGGTTTTCATGGTATGGGTTTCAACGCATGCGTAATTTGTAATGATTCTCTTCTTAATGCTAATGCAAATATATAAGTCGTCTCATGCGAAAATGGGTCTTATGTCATGTGCTTATAGCATAGCTCCAAACCAGCCTGCACAATCGCGCAGTCTGGTCAAGAGCTTCGCGTCCGCTGAAAGTCGCGATTGCGCAGGCTGTTCATGCTACATTTCCGGTTCGCAGGTTCCAGAAGTTGGTAAACCAGCTCGGACTGAACCACCCGCCCGTCCGTCGGACCGCAGTGCTGTCCATTAAGTAAGTATGGAGCTCATGGTCATACACATGTCTTTTAATAAATCTTTGTGCAAAATACAAATCTATATTAACGACAACATTGTCGACTAATTAAGCCAGGGGTCCGTGGCCATCTAGCCCCTTTGAATAAATGATTATCAGTGCAATTAAACAAAATTTGTATCTGCAGTATTGTCCATCAAGAAAGCCAGGGGTCCGTCGTCATAAAGAGTCATTCGATCATAATTTCGATGCAATTATCACAACTTCTATTTACAAAAGTGTCTATCAAGAACATCAGGGCGCTTTCTCGTAGTTGATATTGTCCGTCTAGCGACCGGAAGGTTATGGGTTCGATCCCCACTGTGTGAGCGTTCTTTCGATCTCCTCCAGAGGCACAACGTACTGGTTCTACCCAGGAAACGGACTCGAAAACGTTTCAATAAGCCTTAGGTTTTCGATGCAATCGAGCTAAAATAAATAGTTTTAAATTAAGAACATCATGAGTCCGTGTTTATATAGAGTCTTTGGATACATTTTACTTCAGTTAAGAAAATATCTATTCACAATAGTGTAAATTAGTAGATACATTTTACTGCAATAAACAGAACATTTGATTATAATATTCTCCATCTTGGGATATTTTTTAATACAACTAACACATATTGCAATATTGTTCATATAAAGATAATTTTGTATTTTTTAACAAAACTCAATAATCCTCTACATTACAATGTACAATACTGTCGATTAAGTAAGCCAGGTATCCGTAATCATAGGACGAATTGGAACTCAACTCTAAAGTATAAAATGGGTATTTACTTTAGAGGATTGTCTTTTTTGTAAGTAAATGATCATTGCAAAGTTATCATACATAAGACTTATCTGGTTTGTCTAGAAATACAAGCGCACGTCGCAATTGGTATAACTGAGAAGCTGATTTTAATATAAAAATTATTATGTAGTATGAGCCTCGCTGTGAAAAGAAGGTTTAATGCATGTGCGTTAAGTTTCGTCCTAGATAAGCCTGTGCAGTCCACACCGGCTAAACAGGGACGATACGTTCCGCTTTTATGGTATGTTTCGTTTAAAGAAAGACTCTTCTTGACGGAAATCCAGTTAAAGCGGAAAGTGTCGTTCCTGATTAGCCCGTGCGGACTACACAGGCTAATCTGGGACGACACTTTACGCACATGAATTACACCCCGTATTAACAGAGCGAGGCTCAAATATTTAATTTACAGGTTATACTAGAAGGCAGGCATACAGCTACTCCGTCAAAACCAAAGGACACTATTTTTGAAGATTCAATTTTTGAAATGTTTGTGATCGGTAATAAAATATTTAAACGATTGTGTTGTCCTTTCGTCCGCCGTCATGCTAAAATGTGTACTAACGACAGCAGAATATTGCATAGCCACATGTACTAGTATATTATATAATTATGGTGGATCATTTCCGTTTTATATTGTAGATTAATGAAGTAAGTAAATACAAATTCGCAAATTATTTCTTCAAACACGTTATCTAGTTTGGAAGCGGTAAAAATTATCTTTTTTTACATGTACTTTTGGTATTTTTACTGTATGTACAATGTTTTAATACCTTCCATCCAAGAAACTACACATTACTATATAAGTTGTGTTACCAATAGCACATATTTCACGACGACTAATTCGAAATACTTGCTTAATACATAGAAGCCGAATATTTTAGGGATTACTTCTTTTTGATCGAATGTCGGAAAAAAAGTTGGATATGCTCGGTTTGCACAACTGTATTATCGTCGGCGGAAAACCATACGAGGAAAGGTTCATGGAAGTGAAAACCAACGTCACATGCGGGGGTGACATGCTTTATCAAACCAGAAGACTTTTCATATATCTACAGCCACACGTATCTGTATGCAGGCGTGTTCGATTCGCGCCCACTGCAATATCAGGTTTTTGTCTAAACAACTTTACAACTAAGGCCATTAGCCGTGAAACATCAGAGACGGGCATCCAACGATCTTTATCAAGTGATCCGGCAATCCATTCAAACTCATTAAACCTTAATTGCTGATTACACCTCATGTCAGTGCGTGTTTGCCTACAGAATGTAGCCTGTCATCCGACATCTTCGGAATCGGTAATAGTTTTAGACTGGTTTTGGTTATCGGTAATTGTTTTTGACTGTACCGATGTCGTCTGCAATTTGCGGAGTCGACATGATGAGTTTATCACTATTGTTTCATCTACCAACCGTTCGTGTGCTTGCTTATCAAGGGAACTGGTAAGATGTACTATAAACTGCACAATACTGCTTTTAACCAAGCCCACGCCTCTCAAAGACACAACTAGACGCTTTTCATGTCTGTGCCACATGTTTAGGTCGGAGCCGGAAATCAGCGTTGGCAATTGATGCTTAATTAACATAGAAAGACAAAGGTCACCCGTAATCGTATGCAATTTACTCGTAAGCGTTTAAAAACCTGTTCGTTTCCACATACCCGAACGAACATTATTTTCTTGAACCTAAACTCGTTTTTGTATAAGGTTAAGATTTCGAACAAGTTTGCTAAACTCGATCATATTCGCTAAATCTACGTTTGCAAAAAAAAGACACAACGGATATTAAGAGATTCGGAAGATTTCTGTCGTTGACCGTTCTTATGGAAGTGGGAAATCACTCGTGTGTTGTAAAAATAAAAGTTCGTGAAAAAGATGGGCCGATCTTTCTAGAGGAACTACCCTTTTTTAGCAATACTTGTGGTAAAAACTGCTGGTTTGGCATGCTTATCGTCTTATGGCTATAAGTGTCTTTGACAGGTAGTTTGAAAACTGATCACACGACGCAGTCGAACCCTAAGTTAACGACCGAGTTTAAAGTCTGAGTAAAGAATAAAACCTACCTACTATATTTAATTGTCAAACAAACACCGTTTACAGCAAATGTCAATGTCCGTACAGGTCAATTAATTTAGTCCTATCTTAGTCCTATCTGTGTGCACCGGATTGTGAACAACATCAGACCGTCTAACAGGCCAAGCAAAGTATATTTAAGGTAGTACAACTGTAATCATTTCCCGCGTTTTTTTTTTGGAAGATCGGTTGACATCGGCTCATGTCGGTAAATACCGTAACTCAAGTCGTGAGATGTCCGTTTTGTTCGGTTTGTTTAATGTTTAAAAACTTTTTTTTATGGCATTCTATCCAATAGTCTTCATTTCCATTTGATGTGTACAATTCAATTCAATTTATTGTGTATTTGTATTTATTATGATTTTTTTTATGTGAAGGCAGTTTGCATATAAAGCAACGAAGGCTCCTGCAATTTGTTCAATATAATGTACATTCTTTGTCCTATAGATCTTTTTAAAAATTCAGATTTTCACATGCTGCTCGCAGATTTTTAACGAATCCAACACGAACATCATTCAAGCTGTTAAACTACTCAATACACAACACAAAACGAAGACCCGACAATAAGCTGGATATATCAAAATGTAGTTCTTGATACAAGGCTACCAAACGTTGCACGTGATAGCATAAAATTGCTGAATATTTGTCAGCTCGTTTTGGATCAAAATTATCATGTTCGCATAAGCGTTGTTTTTCTTTCAATGAACAACCAATAGTCGTTTTGATGCGTTGCTTTTGTATTTAATGCATTTGCATCATAACAGTCAAAATTGTTGTTAAATGGCAATTATTAATACATTGAAAAGAATCCGCCTTTACTTGTTTGAAATTAGTAAATTACATGCTTGATTACACACATTTACATGCCAATAAACCAACCAATAAATATGTTACAAAATACTTTTTCTTATTAATTATGCTTATTTGCTTAAATAGTAGTTTTAACAACTTAGCGGGTTTTATGGTTGCTATATACGGTAAGTAAACAGCGTACTTGTATTACAGCAAATGGACATAAATTGATCATCGCATAATTACTGCACATACTATTGTATCATACTATATCGTTTACATGAAACAAGACAACCCAGTGAACCAAATAAATCGTCCGCATTCTAACATTCATACTGAAACGTTTTGACGACGATGAAACTCGCTTTATAGTGTTGTTATTAACCAACCTTTAATGTCTAAACCAATGTAATTCATAACCAATACTAATGTTGACATCATGAACATCATCCAAAGGCACAGACACTTGTCTACCACAGAAAGACACTAAGGACTATCACATGTGATAATGGAACACGCAAATAAGTCTTATTGTATCCACATTATTTAAATTTCAGTAGGGAAAGTAAGTATCGCGACGGGTAACTAAGTCTGGTTTTTCAGCGGACGCACACTTTTCAACAATTGCACTAAGGTCATCAGGTGATAAGCTTCTTGAAAGTTTAGTCTCGTCCAACATCGGACCACGTGACTCGACACTGATGACGTCATTCATTGACGTCACTTCCTGGCACGTGCTATCTGCGGTACATGACATACTCGACGTGGTGTACGCATCGTTTCTCGGCCGCCCTTTGGGCTTTGTAGGCGACTCGGTACTCCCTTCTTTCAAAACCTGGTGCAATATCAAACCAATCAGTTAATTCTATACTAAATCATGGTGTCACGTGACTTAGAATGTAAAAGTGTGATAATCTAGGTCCTTATTGGTAAATATACGTATATTAAGTGTTACTTTTATTCCACATACAAATATGCTGCCAAAATTCTGGGAATGCTACAAATCAATCTTATGTAATCATAGAAATCTTATGTTATCATATAGACAAATAGAGGTTGCTTAGCATGTATGCTTTCTACGATACTAGTTATATTTGTTAGGAGTATTGTTTCAAAAAACAAAAAAATGTAAAGAAGATGATATAATACATTGTGTCAAAGTTTAATTTGTGATGAATGTGATTAATCAAAACCGGCTGTGTGCGGGTCACCAAAAAAACGTCATTGCATAACAAATAACAACATTGGATACGATAACCGACACAGCAGGAAATCGAATAACGTACATATTAAAATGACGGTGTCCCAAGAAAAAGCTTAATCCCATTTTTTGCAAAATTTACAAATGGAAGCATAGCTTATCACGGATTATTTTAAAAGCAAAAGTACTGTGTCATTATGCTTTTGTTTTATGATTTTGTAGCGTAATGCTTAAGTGAGTTACGAAATTAAATATCACGTGTCTAAGACGCCTACCTGTTTCTTCCACTTCATCCGCCTGTTCTGGTACCAGGTCTTCACTTGCAGCTGGGTCAAGCCAAGCACCTCGGCCACCTCGATCCGATCTGGGGTGGACAGGTACTTTTGAGCTTCAAAACGCTTCTCTAACGCCATGAGCTGGAGGTCGGTAAAAACCGTACGACTTCGGCGGCATTTCCGAGGTTTTCCGAAGTTTTCCGATTCCGAACGCGAGCGCGTGCGAATGTAAATCGGAAGTGGGATCGGCATTGAAAACCCGCCATCTTTCGTGGTGGATGTGGCTGTTTCGAGAATGTTGTCAATGGAATATCCTGAAATGATATAGGAATGTATAAATGTTTTTAGTTAATATACTATATTCACAATTTCAAAACAAAGAAGTTGTGGTTCTTTTGGTTTTAACAACCAATATGACCCGCGTCTTGTGAAATTGGGTCTTATGCCATATGCGGCCAGCGTAGCTTAAGACCAGCCTGCGCAGTTGCAGTCAGGAGCTAAACTGTCCGCTATAACGTCACGCAAGGGCTCGTGGTCTCATAAGCAGATAGCGTAGCTCCTGTACGGATGCACAGGCTAGTCTGGAACTACCATGATCGCATATGACATTTCACAAGACGCGGGTCAGGAAGTGGCTTATGAGAATACCGATCTCGTGATTCTGGTCGAGATCTGTAATAGCAGGTGGATATAATAATTAATTAATTAGCGGCGATCTACGTCAATATCAACAATTTATTATCCGGTCATTAGATCGCAGCCATTTTGGCATCTGCTGACATTTAACATCGGGGATCGGCCATTATTGCTACGGGTGGTGGTAGGGCGGTGGGCGTGTGGATAAAGAGACGTATTCGATCTGTATTTAATAAACATTTATTATTCGATTAGTTATCGGTCTGTGATATATTAATTGTACACGTATTTCGTGTGACTTGTCGTCTTAAATGAAAAAGCAATCTAAGAGCAATTCTTGTTTTTAATAGATTTTGTTTATATGTTTTATACTTATTAGGTATGCAGCATTACCAACCGGTATCTGGCATAACAGGGAGTAGTAAGCCAATATCGGCATACCTTTTGTGTATTACGGCGTTTTGAAATCCAAATATAAACGTTTTTGTGTTAATATTTATTTATTTATGATTTTTTTTCTCAATGTATTAACTTTTAATTTCAATATATCAATCACATTTACAATGGACAATACAGTATGACAAATGTAGAAAGAGAAATATACACGGATAATACAATATGAACATGCAATTATAGTATATTGCGAATTTTCATTGGAGTTCCACCGTAATTGTTTAAGAAGCATATACAAAACATGTAATAAAAGGAGGTTAATATAGTGTGTAAAACATGTTTTTTTTTTGAGTACTTTAAAGAGTAAATACACAAACACGTTTATACATTGAAATAGAATTTATAGAAAATAAACAAAAATAAGAGAGAGTGCATACGGTGAGTTTCCTTCAAAAGTAAGAATTACATCGACCTGAATTGGAGTATATAAGATTTATAATATGTATTGCATTAAAAAAACAAGTGATGTGTTTGTGAAACACTATGTCCCCTTTTAGCGATGTTGACCCATATATTTGACCTTTGACCTTGAAGGACGACTTTGATCTTGACCTTTCACCACTCAAAATATGCAGCTCTGTGAGATACACATGCATGCCAAATATCAAGTTGCTATCTTCGTTATTGCAAAAGTTATGTCAAAATGTTAAAGTTTGTGCAAACAAACCAACAAACCAACAGACAGGGCAAAAACAATATGTCCCCCAGTATAGACTGGTGGACATAAAAACTAACATTATGCTATCTTGTCTATATACGTAAATTTAGTCCAAAAAAAAATCTTATCAGTGACCACGATGTTGCTTCTATTTCCGATATGTTAAATGAATTACATACTTTGTAGCAGAAAGCTAAACTGTGTAAAAGACCGTCATAATTTGGAATACAATTATCTTTTCTACTTTTAAAAATGTATCTTTTCACTTCAAGACATAACATGTAAAGACTTAGTTTTTCTGGTTTGGTACTACCTATCATAAATATTTTGCAGTCTATTTCCGATATGCAATTTGAAAGCCTTTTAGTGAACAATGTTTCGTTTATTTTTTCAAATAAGCTCTTTACCTTTTGGCAGTTCCAAAAGAGGTGCATAATAGTTTCTTCGCATTGTTTACAAAAAGTACAGATGCTATTTGTTAACAATTTTATTTTGAACATTAAAGAGTTTGTACCTAGAATAGTATACATAATTCTAACTTGAAACCATTGTATATAACTGTCCCTTGTTATGCTATATACTGTTCTAAAAATATGGTTCCATTCTTCGTCTCCAATGACAAAGTCGGTCCATTTGCTTTTCATATGGGCTCAACATCACGTTTTTTTTTAAATCGACTTGTCTTTGCTATCATGGGACACAATGCATTTTTCATAGTATTACAGAGATGGACCAGATATTTGCACATGGTTTTTATAAAAAAAATTAGATTTAATTTATTTTACAGTGTTTTTACTGATTTTACTAGTCCTTCATAGAGGTTAAAATTGATGGCTTTTCCAGTGATCATTTCTATTTTGTGTTATATTCAAAAAGGATTTTGAATCGATGGCTCTATCCATTACAAATCGTATACCTCTGTCGTACAATCGTATACCTCTGTCGTACAATCGTATACCTCTGTCGTACAATGTTTTAAAAAAGAATGGTTCATTTTTCCTAATTTAAAGTTTTCATTATAAAACAAAGGCAAATAAAGAATATTGTGTACATCATGCATGTTTACAGATTCTTTAAGCTGTTCATAACAGGTGAATACTTCACTCCAAAATTGATTTTTAGTTGAATTCTTAATATTTACAGTATACTGTATTCCGGTATTAAAAAGTTTACCGACATCTATCATAGATCGTATAAGAATAATACATTTACTTTCGCTACATGAATACAATTTTTCTCAGTCAAGACAGCTTAATCTTTTTACAGTATGCATAAATATCTACCATTGTGTTAATATTTATAGTAAGGTTGTTATGCTAGTTATACGCTAGTTATAGCGATGAATTTAATTAGGCAAAATTCTGATCAACTACGAAGATAACTGGTCAAGCATTACACCTAGAATTATTGTCTCTAATATTTACTATTGTATCTGCAACTGCAATAAATTGCTGTAACTGTCTATGAAATATCAATAAGAAATAAAAAAAAACCCTCTCATGCTCTTTTTTATTTTATACCAAGTTTCGTTTCATTGAGTGAGCCATTGGTTACAATCGACAAAGACATTATATGCAATGAGCAAAGAAGTACCAACATAACATAAACATATACATACAAAATAGCTAGCAATATTCCTGCTCAGTGTAATTATTAACTTTGTGTTATAATGTGTCGAAGTATCTAAACTAATTAGTTAAGACGATTATGAATAAAAATAGAAATACTAATAAATCATAACCAAGATGTAGCGGTTGGGCAGTTTAACGTACGTTTTCGCTGGATGGCCTTGAACGCCAATGGTTTATTCAGAACTTGCCTGTCAGTTTCTTAGGAACCAGTACACTTTGCCTACAAACAGCTGGTTATTGAAAAAAATCCTGAAATTTAAATAGTTATACTGCTATTTAAAAAACGATGAAGACCTAGTATATTTTACGGAACAAACTGAAGTTCGCACCACGTTCGTATGCATATAGTATAATACGATATTCACTCGGTACTCGTTATTATTCACATAGGTGTTTAATTGTGTATAGTGTTAGGGATATTCAATCTTGTATATCAATATAATAACCTCTTATTCTCCTTTATTAAGAACTTCATTTTAATTATATAATTGTGTGACAGTAAGCGATACTTGCAAACAGAAATGTCAGCTGAAATACGGCGTCACATGGTAGCCAAAAGACAAACGGTTTAGACCTATTCCGTCTTAATTCATCAAAATTGCAATTTTCACAATGAATTACACATAGATGATTATTATTTTTTTGCCATTGACGGAACTCATGAAGATAATATCCAAATAAAAATAATTGAAATGACATGTCATGCCGGCCAAATATTAAGTTATTGTGCAATACGTTTAAGAAAATAGCATGGTATTAATTATTTTGAAAAGAGGAAGAATGCAAATATAACTATTTGTTAAGTCAGATATGCATCATACAATGTACTTTATTCTTTTGTAAAAAGAGTTTTTAAAAAGGATGATAACAAAGCGTGTAACAGTATATATTTCAAACAAATGAGTACTGCACAAGTAACAATACTGAAATAAAATGAAACTTAATGAATTCTAATTTTAAAAAATAAAACAGTGGTGTCTTCTCTTATTTCTTCGACTGGCGCATAAGGATGGAGTTCGATACAGTTGCGGTTAAATCAGTAGCTTTTTTAGCCTAACGTAACTGAGGAGTCAATTAATCATGACTAAAATATGTTGAATTTTATTATTCGATGGCAGTATATCATCCCATACTTTCAATTTAAATTTTAGGTAAATGTTCATCAATCATGGTTTTAGTTTTGAAAACCTGTTTCAGAAGCAGAAGAATAAAAATTAAGGCAAACTCGTAAATTCTGTGGTTTAAAAGCAGTTTGACCTAATGACCCTAAGCGTTTATTAATATAGCTTATTACACTAACCGTTTGTTAATAAATACATATACATGTACATGATTAAAGGCGCGTTTTAAACACCTCCTGAAAAATGAATTTGTTTAAATAACAAATATTTGAATAAAATTTATGTCTAAAAACTGATTAAGGTTAATATCTTTTAAACAAAAAAATAATAAACACAAGCAATATTTAACCCGTGCAAAGAATTACATAGAACAAGGAATGATATGGAACAAAATATTAGTCACGAATCTTTTCTTTTGTACATATAAATAACGAAAAAAAATATTAAAAGAAAGTGTACATTGTTTAAACTTAACACAAGTTGTGTAACAGTTATGTTTAATAAATGTTTGACAATATGAAACTGAACGTGCTTTATTTTGGACCCCATAATTTTTACAAAATATTGTGCACACGATTAACGAACAACGACACTTATAATAATAATAATATTATTATTATTATTATAAATAATAATTATTACAATTATACTTATAATAATTAAAGTAATACTTATAATAATAATAATTTTAATAATAACAATAATCAGAAGAAGAATAAGAAGTTAAATACCGTTAATTATTTTAGGAAAGTCGCATCATCGCCATATTGCTTAAATTGTAAAAATAAATACTTATTATAAATTAATTTACCTAATTATATCTCATATTCAGTATAAAATGTCTCAAGATAGTGATAACGATGCTTTTGTTTATACTATGCCTGCTATTTGCATGTAAACATGACAGTACTGCAAACAAGGTGACAAAGAAAAATAATAGAAACGGACGCATACACGAATGTATGAACGGACGGACGGACGCACAAGCGTACGAACAAAAAGGTTAATATAAATAAATATCAATATATTATGAAGATTTATATTCATAATATATAATAATTTGTTCGACCATTGATGTATTACTTCACACAAAACTGAACACTCTTATATTTTAAATCGACGAACGTAAACTGATAAAAACAAAACGTATATAAGATTAAACAGTTTTATGATTTACCCCGGTAACGTCGAGTCAGTTCAATCCATTGTACTGTATTCTACATTGTAAATATTTTTAAGCAGTTTGCACTATCATTTAAGTTTGTTAACAAATCATTTTTTTCGAGCACACATACATTGCGGGCAGCTTTGAATGATCATTTACGAAGATTCTCAACTATAAAAATAACAAAATATGCAAACCATTATTATGGAAAACCTTGAATTTATTACCGTTATTAAATACGGTCTATAAAATAAAAGAAGGACATCATTGTCAAATTATTGAAGTGTAAAGGTTTTATGAATGAAGTTTCTATAAAATGTTATATAATGATCTATTTGATGATGTATATGGATATTGAAATTGTTTAAACTTAATTCGGACATTACATTTAAACGGCGCACTTGCGTAGTTTTTATAATTATTATTTTTCCAATGTTTATTAAATTCGTAAGATTTGCCAAATGTAATCGTTTATAACACAAGACTTCTTGTTTATTGTACAAATTATTGGATATTGTAAAATTGTAGGAATAATTAAATACTTTTATGAATAATCTATTGTGTCAACATTGTTACACATTTTGTTCTGCGTAACCAAATAAAACGTTTTTCATCCTGTCAGATTCAAATACAATATATAAGCCATACAGAAATAAGAAGGAAACTGCATGTTCACGTTTGTAGTAACACATATGATAAAGTTCGCTTTTAAAAAAAAATCCGTTTCCAAATTGATTAATTTTTGCATCACTATATACACGTTAAGCTATCATCGGAGACCGCAAACACCCTACGATATACCGGAAAACAAAATATTAAGTTATCATTGCATATTATATTTATCAGAACGTAATAATTTTCCATAACGTATAATATACAAGAGAAATATATCAAACATTATTTTCCATAAAATAAATACATCAAATAAATTAAATGTTGGCGAAAATAAGAAATCAAAGAAGAATGATCCTAACTATTCATGCATTAATTGGTGAAAAAATGTGTGAATTTACAATGTTTACAAAATAATATTTATGTTGTTCCGATGGCTTTACATGTACAAAGCATAATTATAATTATGGACCACCGTTAGATATTGTACAGAAAACGACCATCTTTAATTCAACATGAATAGTTGTCAGTGCAAATCTCGCGTTACACCAGAACTATTGCTGGTCCGTATCTGTTTAACTCCATAAAATTTGAAACCGAAAAAAAACGTGAAATTTCAATTGTATCGCTCTGATATATTTATTTATCTATCTACTAAAGATGAAATAAATTTCCACCATCGCCATGATTGGGGAAACCGTGTTTGTTCATATTTTCCATACCTCGTTTCAAATCAGGGTAGGGGAATGCGGCCGAGTAATAGCCGAGTTCGTTGGCCCCGTAGTACTGACCCGAAGTCACGGGGAAGAATCCCGGGGGAGCGGGGAACGCCGCCCCTCCCAGCGTCTGCTCGAAGGTGCCAAATTTGTCAACGCCGGATGCCGAGAGACTGCCGTCGGAGCCGAGAATGTCACGGATAAGAAACGACGAAGACCTTGCGGTGTGGAGCAAGTTATTCGCAAACATAGTTTCGCTAATTATTTTCCGTACGAATCACTTTTTATATAAATCTTTGCTTAGTTTTTTTATGATATAATAATTATATTTTAGCTGCCGTTGTACTTGCATTCGATAATTTAATTTAAGTCGCTACACAATGCTTTAGAAAAGGCAATCTATTCGTTGTCCACAAAGATAAAATTGAAAATCCTATTATTATTGTATAGTTTTTATTTATTTATTTCAATATACATGTAACGGATTTTAAATGAATGTCCTCACAATCGTTCCAATGTCCATTCAATGTACAACAGCGGCTCATAGGACTGCCTTCTCACAAGGAGCAGAACGGGACTTTCCCACCGGATTAATTATCCCTCCCACAAATCACATATCATTAGTAAGTATTAATCATTCCTAGCTATCACAGAAATAAGCTGTTTGTGTTGCAAATGTTTCTTATATACACCGAGAAATATAATAGCCCTAAATCGGCGCAGAATTATCTTTTAATCAACTAATTGGTTCCAAGCGTTGTTTCGGATCAAGTCGAGCCGTGCCGGAGGGTTAAACAAACACTCCTCATGGCAGGGTTCCGGCCTAGAAGACAAGGCATTAGAAGATGTTTGCGCACGGTAAGCGATAATCAGCGCCTATCCAGTTTCACTCGAAGGATTCTCAGTTCCAAGCAGCCTGGAGGGTCGGGCACTCATACTTTTGTTTGTGGGAACGCCGATCTGAGGGTGTTCGAGTCAATTATTGTATCAGTCCCGTTCGTGGTTGTTTCTTTCAGATCCAGTGAATCGTGAGGATGACCTGACCCGTACGTTTATTTCTAAGCTCTCGTAGTTTTCGGTTATACAACTTTCCTTCTAAAAGACGGTGACTTCTCTGAATCGTTTTGCAAAACAAATGGGTCAATATAATGGCGGATTTTCTTAACTTCGGACATGTTTTGATACGAAGGTCAGCTAAAAGTGGATGACCTCTGGTATGGAACATTTACTCTTAGTTAATATTGTTCTCTTTATGCAATAATTAGACATATTCAATTTGGTTAATTGTTTATTTTACCTTCTTTAGAAATGTCAACATTTTATATCGCGTTAATTTCGTTTTTTTTTGTTTTTTTTTTAAATTGTTGTAACCCTACAGTTATTTGATATTTTGGTTGGACATGGAACATGCACGCGTAGAGAGTTTTAACCCATTTATGCCTAGTGGACTCTCCCATCCTTCTTAATTGGATCAATGTATTTCCAAAATTAGGGATGTCTAGTATATTTATTTCTATATTTAGAATATTTCTTACAGAAATTCGTTTAAGCAAACAGCGCAGACCTTGATGAGACGCCGCATCATGCCGCCCCCTGTTTGCCAAGGCCTTTTTAGACGCTAGGCATAAATGGGTTAATGTAAGAGTCTTACTAATCAAACGTCATAACCTTGCATGAAGAATGTCGACATGAACTTGCATGATGATGAACAGGTTTTGCATACAGATATTTCACGTTTTTTTTTGTTGTTGATATGATATTGAATCTTACAGGCTCATTAACGAGTCTTAATCTTGATAATTATGATAACTGTTGCTTATGGATTTTGTTGCTATGATAATATAATAGCATATAAATAGCAAAGGCGGATCCAGGGGTGGGGGGGGGGGCGGCGTACGCCCACCCCCCTAAAATCACCGAAGTAAAGTAAATTCATTTGATGTTTCGCACTTAACTATATCTAAATCACCTATTTAATTATTTTTTTTCTTTTTCGTACACAACATTTCCCTCTTATCACAGACAATTCCATTTGGCATGCATCATCGTCCCATCCATATATACACTCATACCAAGTTTCAATGAAATCCGCCAAAGCACTTCCAAGAAATGGCTCCGGACACAAAAGTGCCTATAGTAAAAAGCATTTTTTCAAGATACAAAGGGCCATAACTCCGTTATTAACAGATGGTGTACAATGCCATTTGGCGTGCATCATCGTCTTATCCTTATATATACTCATACCGAGTTTCAATGAAATCCACCAAAGCACTTCCAAGATATGGCTCCGGACACAAAAGTGCCGGACGGACGGACGGAAGGACAGCCGGACGGACGGACGGACAACGCCAAAACAATATCCTCTGGCGGGGGATAATAATCAACTAAGAATCTGATCTAAAAGTCACATTGATTATATACGTATCACTGAACTTAACTAAAGAAGAAAATAAATATCAGTTATTAATTAATTCAAGGCTTTCCCATTTTATGACTGGATTTATCTTATATTTCCAAAATAAGGTAGTATAAACCAAAACAGCCAATGCCATAAATTACGTCATCAATAACTTCATGAATATGAAAGAAGGTGTTACCTTATTTACGAACAAAAGCTTGTTTGATATCCCTGTATTTAATACATCAGGACATTATTGCGTACACAAACATTTTAATGCTTTCAATAAAAATTAATTTCGCAAAACAATTACATGTAATGTGTTTCTTGATAAAACAAAATGTGTTTTGTACATATTCCAAGCTGTTAGATATAATACAACTGTGTGATTGTGTGGTATTATTCTTCAGCCTCGGGAATTCAAAGCTGACTAGGTCGCCGTGGCGTTGTGGATATTGTGTCCCCTTAACGACTGGGAGGTATTGGTTCGATCCCCAAAGTGGGACCTTTCTTTATATCACTCTAAAATACACAAAGTTCTGGTCCTACCAGATGCAATCGAGCAAAAATATAAAGGTCTAAACTAAAGCTGATTAAAGCTATTGATTATACATGTAGCATACACTGATTTAACATAAACAAAACAACATGAGTCAAATCAATTTTCTTTGCGAGGATAGGCAAGGTATAATTAATGATGCAGTAGTACAGTAGACGTTTTTGCAATCGAAATATATATATATATATATATCTCGCCGAGTATAAATTTTCTTTCGCCATCTATTGTCGCCAGTTTAAAATTCTGTCGCCACTCCAAACAATCCTAGGGTACACTGGAAACAATTAGTTTGTAGCTTTATTGTAACGAATTGAATGCAAACAAACGTAAAATTACATTGTCCATATTTCTTTATCTAATCATGTCAATAGCACATACAAAAACAAACATTATACATGTATTTGTAATCATGTAAGCCTATTTATCTGTCAGCCATCTACGTCTAGGCTTCGTCGCTATCATAAGCATGTAAATGTTGTTAGTATATTCAGTAAAAAAAAACATGTAAAAGGGACTTGTTCACAGATTTTGGCATGTTTTGAATTTTGTTAATAAATGCTTTAAATTTATAAATATAAACATCGGAACTAAAAAGCTCCAGTATAAAACAAGAAGAAACATAAAAGAAAAAAAAATATCCTCACCGGGACTCGAACCACTGACCCTTTGAGTAAAAGTCTAGCAATCATCGTTATGTCACAAAATACAACGATAACAAGAGAACTCTCCAAATTACACAGTCGTTTCGCGTTTGTAACGCTTTATAATTTTCGTGTTTTAAAATCGTCAAAAGATGTATACAATGGATATTTTAGAGAACGGTAAATGTTCAATATTACTGTTTCCTCGCAAATATCATAACTACAACGACAATTTGCAGAGCTGAATTTTTTTTTTTCAATTTCGTCAATTTACCAAAACGTGAACAAGTCTCTTTAAAGTTCATGATAATGTATGGCGATGAAAATAACTTCACAACATTATTTGCGAGTAACTCAGTAAAATAAACACTGTCATCAACTAATAAGAAATTATACGTACCCATATTTAAAGTAACGCAATGATTTGTTCACCATTTACACAAAAATTGATAAATCAATTTCAGTTGTTGTAGCTGATTTTGTATTTATCTATAGTTGTAATAAAGCACACAAAATCGGAAAATACACGTAGGCACATAAGTATATGTGATATACGTTTTAAAGTAATTGTCACCTAAATAATTAAAATTAACAGGCTCATTCATGTTACTTAATAAACTAAATAAATAATGGCAACATTGATTAAAGTCCATTTTAACGCATATTAATTACAAGTCGTACACCAACTAGGAGTGGATATCAGCAGATACGCTACAGAAGATTGAAAGCGTCAAAACAGATGAACAAGAGCAGAACAAGCAAAGGCACACGGATAGTACAAATAATCGAATAGGAACGTCAAGTGAAGTATAAGAACTGACAAGCGGAACAACCTATAGACGCCGGCAACAGAAGAAAAAGAGGCAGCACACCAAGGACATGTACTCTTGCATCAAGTTAATAGCTGGATAATATGCAAAGCCAGACAGACCAATAAAAACGGAGGAGTGAACGCAGATGACAAAAGGAAGAAGAAGAGGTGGATCGAGTACTTCCAGAGCAACTCAACAAGTCAGCTTCTGCGAACCCACCGGAGATAAGACCAGCTACACGCGATCTGCCATCAAATTATCAATGCTTCGGAAAAGATCGTCAACGCTATCAAGCAATTGAAGAATGGCAAGTTATGCAGTTCCTGACAACAATCCGAAAGAAGCGCCGAAGGCTAAAGTCGATGTGTGGAGCTACTATACCCGCTCGTCAGCAAGATATGGAAAATAGAAGAAATACCAACAGAGTGGAACGTGGGCTTCCTCATCATGCTCCCCAAAAAGGAGGATCTCAGTTTTTGTTCCAAATACCGAGGGATAACGTTGTTGTCCATCCCAGGAAAGTTATTTGATCGCATCATGCTTAACCGAAAGAAAGACGCTGTAGACGCGCATGCCCGTGACCAACAAGCCGGTTTCCGAAAGGATAGATCGTGCACGGATAAGATCGCAACCCTGCACATCATTTAGGAACAATCCCTGGAGTGGAACTAACCCCTCTCATCATCATCATCAATCCTTTGACCGGTTTGGCCGTGGGGGGGAGGGATGGAATTAGGGACGACAATACAGAAATCATCCTCCAGTTAGGTCTGTTGTGTGCATCCGAGAGAAATTAATCCATGGGAAGGGATGTCCACTCTTTTACATTTTCCATCCAGTTTTTTTTCTCTGACGGCCTCGACGTTTTCCTCCCTCTAGCGTACCCTGGAGAACAGTCTTTTACAGAGAGTCGTGGCCGGTGGTCAGCTTTGGTCGTTTGACGGTCGCCAGTAGGGTCGGTTGTGGACCAACAAGTGTTGCAGTCATATTCCGGACGTACCCGTTGGTCTTGTGCTCCGCGTAGTAGTTGCAGAGCATTTTTCGGAGACATATATGTGCAAATGGCTGTATCCCGCGCTCTGTGTCCGCGTGAAGCGTCCTGGCCTCGCAGCCGTAGAGTAGGATGTAGACTACAAGGGATTTGTAGAGCCTGTACTTGGTGAGTAAGCTGATGGAACTGCTTGTTCACAACCAGCTCAGTCTGGCCATCGCTGCGGTCGAAATGGCCATTCTTATTCGGACCTCAACGGTACTGGTACCATCCTTTAATGACAACTTAAGTACAAACTTGCCTACATGTGTGAAAAATCAAGACGGCGCTCTTTAACTTGTNAACTGGTCAAGCCAATCCTAACTTTACATGTATCTGATGGTCCATTTGTTATACTCCACTCATAGAGCTGCAGTGAATGTTCTTATAGTATTTCTGTAGGTCATACATGTACACAACCCTGTGAATAATATTAAATTTTAATAGTGACATAAATAGGTCAAGCATAGCTCTGTTGTGCAATGACAATGTAACTTTAATAGTGTCATGAATATGTCAAGCATAGCTCTGTTGTGCAATGACAATGTAACTTTAATAGTGACATGAATATGTCAAGCAT